>WYDF02018650.1:0-24380 GCA_009867245.2 Adranes taylori
TAAGGTTGTGATGTAAATATTGATGTATATATTGAGTTGTGTTTGTAAATACTTATGCCAATAAAGGTTTATATTATTATATTATATATTAGAAAAAACATTAACTGCATTAAAAATTTTAAGTATACTGTCATGTGACTGTACTGTACTGTAATGTCAGTCATCAAAGCTAAGGTAACAAAAGTTTTTAATTTTAAAATACTATAAATTAAATACTATAAGAGAGCACATTTCCAGCTTTAGAAAGCTCTGACACCCCTTGTGCCTTAAATTCCCTGCTCGGTTGTATTGACCTACAAATCTCGATCTGCGTTCTCTAAAATTGGCCTAAGAACTAAGCGCGCTAAGAGCGAATCGTTTTAACAAATGATTTACCAGACTTTTTCTAGAAATTGTGAAACTGTCACCCGAGAAGATTGTTCCAGGAAAGCCGATACCCCGACATCCTATTTTAAAATACAAGTAATAAAACGTAATCAGTACGCTTCTTGAGGGATATTAGGCTCTAAGCTATCTTTGTACCCATTTTCCATATTCTTCCTCCACATTCTACATGATATATGAAAGACAAAGTATTTATTTTATTTTTAGAATATTGAAGAACAAAAATATTTTACGCATCTATGCAAAGAGAAATATAGTATTTTTGACAATTGACACAATATCATTGGTGCCGATATTTGAAGTATACACATTGGTCTCATTGGAAACAAATAAAAGATTCGCCGAATTGGTTAGAATAAAATGTCTCTTGCGCCTTGTAAGTTATCTACTACTATAAAATTTATATTTAGTATTATTATAATCAAAATTAATTTCAACATATAACTAGATCAACTTAAGGAATATATTTGTCAAAATGAGTAGTGGTGGACTCTGTCTTGACACATAATTGTTTCTGGCTTTCTCACAAGAGGGCGCCACAAATGGCGGCGGATAATCTAGAACCCTGTATGTCGATAATGTCGTGAACCTACGTCTGTCCCACCTCTTGCTTTGTACTTGCACAGAGCTGCAGAGCTCTGTACTTGCAGAGAGCAAGAGAGGATGCTAGTTATATTAATCTCTTTTAAATATATACCATCCGAAGTATAAAAATAATACAGTAAGTACAAACACTTTTTGGATATATGTAATTTTTAAATAATTAGAATTTTATTTACACAATATATATATATATTGAAAACGAAAGTGAATTTTAAGAAAGCAAGCTTGAAGAATATAATAAACAGAAATACGTAATATTTACCAACAACCTCGTGCATCATCTTGATCTCAAACGAACCAGTTATCACAAGAAGAAGTAGGTGACGAAGAAACGACGGTAACCTAGCAATTCTATATGCACACAGCCAACTAATTCAAGTTTCATTATATCACCTAGAATTTAATTTATCTGCTTATGTACTTCAACTGGAATATGTTCTTAGTGATATGCATTGAATAAAAAGGAAAAAAGCATGATAATCAGATATAACAACATAATGTTTTTAGAAATGAATCTATTTATAATAAATGAAATATCTTATTTTAAATATTTAAATATTGAAAAAGAATAATAATTGAATAAATAAAAAATAAAATATGAAAAAAGAAATATACATTTTTAACTCATGTATCTAAAAGAAAATAAACTAGCTCATTAAGAAATTCCATAAGTAGTAGAATTATCAAAATCCAGTTAACTGAAGTTACATCAGTCAAAATTTAAACTTATATACATATTATTTATGGATCTTTATGGAATATTTATCTTGCAATAATGACAAAATAAGGTAAATGGTAAAATTCAGTTCAATAGATTAAAAAGTACATTGTCAGTTCTCCCACTTAATATAATGACTTAACACTAAATACTATGTTTAAACCAAATATCAACAAAAATGAGACATTGTTTAGAAAGCAATTAAAATTTGAAATGTAGCATTCCTTACAGGAAAAATATATGTGAGGCTGAGAAATACAAGGCTGTGAAATATATTTATGACCCAACAAATTGTCCTTAATAATTTTGTTTTTTTTTTAATTTTTTTATTTACATTTAACATTTTTCGTAAATAATCCTAATTTTAAATTTTCATATTTCAAATATTTAGTTATTTTTCCTATTTTCTTCATTAAGCCTAGTTTCGATATTTTCATATTTTATTCATTTATTGATTTTTCCTTTCTTAAATTATATATTTTTCACTATGGACGGTTTGCGAGCAGATACATTTATTTTGCTATTTCAAATCTGTATTTAACATTGATTGTTGATCATATGTCGATATATCATCGTTGTCTTTTGTAAGGTGTACTGCAACTGTAAGAAATGATGATAATAATTGCATTTAAGTTATTATATTACAAGAATAAGAATGTCACAAAGAGAAATCTCAACTTAGCTCAACGCAGCTCAATGCAGATATACAGATGCGTCGTCACATGCATAGTACCAAATTAAACCTTCATTCAAGGCGATCTATAGAGTACGTTAAGGAATCAGATCAAGTAATTTTATGATATCCTTGATTAAAGGCTAGTTAATATGGGAAAGGCGAAATGTTGGGGAACATTAAACTACTATAGAACATGCTATACAAAGGTTCAAATTTCAGTGTAATCGCTCACTAAATATATTCGGTGTAAGTTAATTCGGTCTCAGTCGTCGTGTAATGTCATAATTAAAAGAAGGATAAGAATTTTATTTATTATTTTGTTATCTTATTTATTATTTTCTCGAATAAACTTATGCCCATCATTTAAAATTTTTGATAAGTTACAAAACCATAATCATTTAATTTCGTTTTGAATTTTGATTTCATTTTCAATTTTTCATAATACATAACAAAAACAGTATTCATATATTTTAAACCTTTATTCTTCTTACTGCACTACAAATAAACAACGTTTTAGTAAAATTGAACTTTATTTGAATTACATTTAATTACATACAATCACTGAAAACTAAAAAATCTAAACATAAATTAATTATGTATTATTTACTATACTTTAACACTTTTTAAAGCAACTTAAATTATTTGTCTATTATTTGTTGACTGTCATCAGGGGTGTTTCCATTACAAGTAAAGACAGGATACAATAGTTTGGCAACGCGTTGAATTCGGTACTCTACTATCGTCGTTTTCTCGCTCATCCCAATAGGAAATATTTGTATGGTAGCACAAAAAGGTACTCCTTTCTTGAGGTCTGTACATTCCATACGTAGGAACGCACACTCAAAAATTAGACAGTTCCAGTTTTAGAAAAAATCACTTGGAATTTTTCGAAACTTCCAATAGTCTTTTCGTCGAGGAGGTATGCCATCGATATGGTCAGTAGATGAATCTAGGTTATAATGTTTGAAGAAGGGTAGGTTTTCAGTGAAACTTACATCAGTTCTGAGAGTAGATGGTAACTGATTCAAAAATATAACAATATGTTCATAGGTAAATTCTTTTAATAAGCCATCAGTTAAATATTCTCTATGCTTGGATTACAAACAGGCGGAAAATTCGCTTTGATACTCTCTTGAACACTACACCATAAATTGTCACAATACAATTTTCGAAAAAAAAAACAAATAGTGTTTCCAAGATGATTGATACTCGTTCGTGTAGCAAGTTATGTTGTAGCCATCAAAGTTGCTTACAAAGCAACACTAACGGTATGATATCATAGCGTAAGCTTTATACAGAAGGTAATATCTGGCACTACCGAAAGTTAGTGTTTTATCGATTCAAATTTTATTTGAACATATTCATTCAATAGTTGGAGATTATTTAATGAGCACGTATAATGTTTTTGTTAATCAGTATGATATAAAGTCCATCAGAATATCGAAGTCCATGATAATGATTTTGTAAGTATACGAATTATCGTTGGAAATTTCTTGGGAGTCTACTCCAGTGTTGTTTTAGTTAAGTTAAATAGTGTCTTATACCATACTGTGTGTCATACAGCGACAACTCTTTTGGGGTAAACTTCGGATCTAAAAATCCTTGACTATCTAGGACCACATACCAGGTGTTCATATTAATTTTCTCGTCTGATATGACAGCTGTGTATATGTGCTGACCTAGTCCGCTAGCAAGAGAGAGAAGGTTGTAGTTTCAGGCTTAAAAACGCCGTCAGCTTCCAATTCAATCTTGAAATCAATGATGAAAGATTTATATTTTTCATTTTGATTTTTAACATCGAAAACGAATATAAAGTAAGCTTTAAATTCATGATAGGAAAGGAGCGGGTTATTAGATTTATCATAATGTGATTTATGAAATTCTTTGTACAGTTCATAAACGGTAGTATAATTCAGATCATCCATACGAATATTTAGGTTATCGTATGGGTAAGCCTCTAAATTTAAGTATACCTTCACATTTCTCATCCTGCATTGAACAAATTTCCTAGCATTTCTTTCCACTTGGTCTTGTCGTTTTTTTTTGTAATGCCAGAAGTATATATCGAGGACGTGTTAAGCTCGTGAAACTTTTAACCGACCAAATATCTTTTGATGTTAAACTTAATAATGGCAAAATATATAATTGCCAAGTTTGCTACGCTAGATAAATTTGTTTATCAAACTGGATTGTCTCTAAAATCTTGAGTTGGGTTTCTGGTTTAAGTTGAACATGGGGCAATCGGCATTCGACTTCCTTCAAGTCAAAGCGGTAGTCTATAACGATATCACTTTGATACAAATTCAAATCGGATCTACTTCGAATTAAAATCAATTCTTGTCGAGTAAACCCAATTATTTTTATATAATTCCATAAAACCGAGTAAATATCGAAAAGGTAGACATATGTAAAACTTTTTCTTATCAGCAATAAAGTTAAGACTTTGCGCCTTCAACGGACATCATCCTAATGACTGTAAAGCTTATTGTATGAACAATACCATTTCAGGCAACTTGTAATGCCAGAATTCTGTACAGAATCGATGATTTATCCATTGATTAGATATTGCATCTCGTCAAACAAAAACACGCAAATGCATTGTTTGTCAATTGAACGGTCGCAGCTTGAGGGAGGGGTATATGAATATCCCCCTCTAGATATAATATGCTTTCATGAGGTAAGGTGTAGAGATCTTGATTTTGAATCTGGATTTATATTTCATCATTTTTTTGAAAATTTGAAGAACGTGGTGAGTATGAGTGCACTTCTTTTTTGATAATATCATCATTAAACCACAATCCTTGAAATATGTTTAAACTTTGGTTTGCCAAGCTGGAGTACTTTGTAACCAAGTTTTTTCAAAATTCTTTTAGGCTCACTTGTCAAAGCGATGTGCTGCTTTTGTGTTAGCGTTGTATTTATACACTGATTATGACTATCAAAACTTAATCCCATGAATTAATCAATTTTTTTAGCTGCAGACGCACAACAATTTTTCCCCACCAAAATTTACTAACTTTCCGTCTTGATCGACTACACGGAGCGTTATATTGCTAATTGTTCGAGAGTTTATTTGTAAATAAATAATATTTTCAGGATGCAGTCAATTTGTATCCTGCGGGAATGTCAATTGATGACTCAAAAAGCGTATGAGGCAAACTCCCGTTATAACAGGATGGTGCAGTTATGTTACAATCAACACGAAATTTCGTAACCCTTATTAACTCAACTGGTAAATCCGAAATATACAAACCATTAGGTTCTAGAACTTTTGGTGAAAATCCTAAAGTTCTTCCAATACTATGTGCATCTGCAAAATCTATATCATAAACAGATTTGACTTCACACTGCACAGTATTATTGTTTGCTTTAATTGAAATTACACTGTCTAGATTTGCTTCTTCTTTTCAATCGTTTCTTGGCTTTTCCATATGCCGCTGAATATACTTTTCAATACCCACCAACTCATATGTATCTCTTGATTTCCATTATTATAAACAAATTTTTTGTTTATATCTTCTACTATGCTTGGAATTGAATTCCATGTATGAAAACCCACTAATCCTAGACAAGACGTTGAATTTGGATCCAATTCTATTTGGGGACCGAAGATTTACAAATAAATCGAAATAGTCGAATCGAAATGAATAGAAATAGTCAAACGAATCGAGTTCACAATTGCACTTTAATTAACCCACGGTTTTGTTGGTACGGAATCTCGCATGAAAATACAACAAAAGTATTTTATATGCTTTACTCCGAATATCATTATCCGTCAGTGCTCGTCGAGGTAGTAAGTTTATTGGTTTTTTTTGATTATACGGATGAAAATATAATCGTAGGCCTTTATGGTAGGACCTCAAATATAATGAAGAACCTTTCTTTGCGATTGGAATTGCTTCCATAGTTTCATTATGTCGCTTCAATTCCTCCATTTTCTTTTGAGCGTTTTGGGACTTTTTGACAGCATTTACAATAGCCGAATTTAAAGTATATATTGTATTGCTATATACACCTCAAATATATTATTAACTAGGTAGAAATTAAGTTAATAAAACAGAGCGCAAGTATTGCAATTGACAATTTAAATTTTCTTACCGCGAGTAGTAGTCAGTCTCGTTAGCCGAGACATAGTTTGTTGTTTACATATTCAATACGCTGTCTAATATGTATTGAACTCTGGAAAAACAAACTCAATGCTTGCATTGCTGTATGATCCAAACGGAGAAGGTTTGAAAATGTTAACAGATAGTTGGCTGTTAACATTTCCCCAATCAACACAAGTAATGTAGACAAATGTGGAAAATCTTTTGTTCATCATTCTGTACTTAGAACTATTCAACATGCAGCCCCTGCAGCGGAGGGGTTTGCTCGAACCGCAAATGGCGACTACAATATTGGAAATCGCTTGCTTCGGAATGTTGCATGGGCAACTTCAAATTCTGATACTTACACAACAGAATATGCCGAGAAACGTGTGCAGGCCCTTGAATTAATCCTCAGACTCGATATCGAAAAGTGTCCAGTCAGATATTGGCATAGTAGAAGGTGATTTAGATAATCTGAAAGCAACAACCCATACATAAACGAAGTGTGACAAAACATTTATAGGTATCAGTGCAATACTTATAAAAAAGTTGGAGGAAGTAGTGAAAGCTTTTGACGAATTACGTACTGATCTAACCAATCATGTAATATCAGCAAACAAGAATATTGTAGGAACAAAAAAACACTTTGAGACTTTTACTGAGAAAATAATACACTACAAGAACGTTTGAATGGAATTGATAAAGATCTCGCAACTCACACCAACGTTATAATGGAATTACAAAATAAAAAACATTCCCAGTTACATGTGTAAACTAAAATCAGACATTGTAAGAGAAATACACGCATCAGCTAGACGTAATTACCCGAGGCGTCGCGTAATTATCAAAGGACTTAATGAAACTTGACAGTCTGACTTATTACAAATTGACCAGCATTCAAAAATTAATGAAGAATACAAATATATTTTAGTTGTTATTGATAATTTTTCTAAATTTCTCTACACTGAACCATTTAAAAACAAGTAGGCAAAAAGCGTAACCGATGCTTTTTGTCAAATCCTCAATCGAGCGGGACCATCTCGCATACCAAAACATATGCAAAATAACAATAAAAGGAATACTACACTGAAAAGTTCAAACTATTACTAAAAGAATATGGCATCCATCTATGCTCGTCTGACACCACAAAAGGCAAGTATGGCCGAAAGGTTCAATCGAATATTAAAGGAAAAACTTTATAAACCTTTAGTTTACAAGGGTCACACAACTGCTGGAATTTATTACAAACCCTAACCGATGAGTACAATAATATTAAACATCGTACAATTGGTATGAAACCTGCCGCTGTTCAGAAGAAACATGTGAATACTTTACTCAACACAGTATATTCACATATTAAAGTGGTTGATAAGAGTAAATTCAAAATAGGGGACATAGTTCTAATTTCAAAGCAGAAAGCTCTATTTGAAAAAGGTTACATGCCCAGTTGGTTAACGGAATTATTTAAAATTGCTCACATCAAAGTGTCAGATCCCATCGTCTACCTGCTTGAAGATTTCAACAACAAACCAATATTGGAAGCATTCTACGAGGAAGAATTGAAGGGGGCTAAACATAAGGACGCTTATTTAGCTAAGAGGCTGCTGCGATGGAAAGGTAATAAAGTTTATGTCAAATGGCTTGGTTTTGACAGTTCACACAACAGTTGGTTGGACGCAGACAATGTATATAATTGTACAAACAATATACTTATATTTTACTTTGAGAATATATTTAAAATATATACTAATTTAACTTTATTTACTGTTTTATTTTGTACCTGAAATTGATCAAATATAATGAAAACACAATTAATCTAATTTAGATTATATTTATTTACGATATACATGTAATTATAATGTATACAATATAGAATCATAATGACACTAAGAAGAATAACTGATATTGTGATGAATAACGTGGTATACAAAGTTTTCTGAGTTTCACACATTTTCAACTGGTTCAGACATTTTCAACTGGTTCACAGCGTGTATGGGTATTGGAATCCATGTACTTACAGCTGTTGAGTTTGCAATACTTTTCGTACTCACTTCAAACTTTATTCGCACATGAAGAAAGGCTGGTTGATTGATTTTCAATTTTTGTTCATCCGTGTACCGTGATACAATTTGAGTTTGCATTATTGGAGCATAATTCTCCTGAAAGGATTCGGTTCCACTGCTACCATAATTTACGGCTGCTAAACATTTATTAACTTTTGTTGGGTGATAGATATAGAGTGATCCATTCAATATTGAAGTCAACACTAGAATACAATTTACTATCGACACCATTCTGTTGTAAAAGTTTTAGTTGTTATGTAGACTTTAATACGTTTTTGCAGCTGGTTGATTTCTAAGCTAATGACATTGATGCGAATGCTTAAATATTGTCGACGACGTTTACGCTGACGCTTGTGATACTCAGCAAAGTTGGCATGTCGTACTACATACAGATCATCGGCGATTTTCTTTCGATGTCTAAATAACATTCCCAACATCAATTCTATATTATTATTTTTCGGTTCTGACCGTTTTCCCAACATCCCATTTTTAATAAAAGTTAAAACTTCTCCATCGTTTACTGTCAGTGGTATAATGCTCAAACAGCTATTATAGAATTGGTCTAATTTTACATATACAAGATTGTATAGTCGTACATTCAAGAGAGCCGTGAGTTCTTTCAACGTTTCAAATACTTTCAAGTCTATCGCAATAGAAATTTCTCGGCTTTCAATTTTTGCTACCCGTATCTTTGTTTATATAGTTGAATATTACTGGATATTGCATCCATAAAATACTTGTACGCAATCATTTCTTTTATATTTGTTATCGTGTTTCGTTTTAGTGGTCTAAACTAGAACATTTGTAATAGCTGCTTTCGCCATTCGGTTTTCGATTTAGGTAATCTTCAATTTCTTTATAAATTTGCTGGAATGCATGCCATTGCGGTTGTATAAATGAAATGTTCCTTACAGGTTTTGTAGTCGCAAAACTAAGTTTTACTACAGGTACCAACCCTCGCGCTACATTGATACCAGTTGAAATTGATATAGTTTTTGTTTTGTTTAAAACGAAATTTACTTCAGTCAGTAATAGTGTTTCATCTCTAATTTCCCCTTCTTGTTTATTGATAAGTTCATCCAATAGATCTAACGCATCAGCATCTACAACCCCTTGGTCACTATCATGACCTTCAGCATTTGGTATTGGCGGAAATCGCGACTCCATAACTATGTTTTACACTAAACTTGATCGCGTCTCGGCTTCTACTGTTCTACTTTAGACTATTTAAGAACATCTAGCTTCTGCTATGTCACACTCGATCTGTTTCCAGTCTCCGCTCCACAACTGACGCATGAGTATTGCATTTATACTATCGTCTTTGTCTAATAATTCCAGAAGCTCGATTTATACCAACACCAACAGAAGCATTTATACCAACACCTCGATCACACTCGTAATCGCTCATTATTTCCATTAATTTAGAATAATACGATAAAAAATTTAGCTTTGATAGCATGTCTAGCGCTTTATCAATTTTTTCCATTAAGTTGACGTTTAATAATAATCCTCTGTGAGGAATACATAAAACTGTTTCTCCATACTGCGATGTGTTTGTGTAGATTTGTAGAGTTTTGGTGTATATTCTTTTTCTTCAGTCATTGTTACATTTCCAATAGTCTCTGAGACAATTGCCGGTATTGCTTTTATCCTACTCTGAATGTCAACATATTGGCATTCAGAGTAGGTAAACATCATTTCATATATTGAGCTACTAAGTTTTAAAATAGGATCCTTGCGTTGGGATATTGAAATCACTACAAACAGTTGTTTGCTTTTGCTGACGGTAATATCAAATGAAGTATCCCGAATAAATCTAAAATATCTTTCTCGGTGAAATTATCGTAACAACAAATCAAGCTCTGGACATGAAACTGAATGCGATAGCGTTCTGTTTCCCGTATAATATTCTCTTGTATTGCAGTGAAAGCACTTTTCCGGAATTAAGTTCATTTTTTGCTATAATCGCGACGCGGTGGTGTACAACGTTCTCAAACTCAAATTGTATCACCGCACTGACTTTTAATTCAAATACCGAGAACAAATGACTTTAGGTTTCCCAGTTTGCTTCTTCTTATATACCCAATTAGTTTCTCACAAAACACAAAAACCAAAAAGTGATCGTATGAATACATTCTTGAATATATCTTAACTCACTTGCAGGAAAAAACCTCTGCCGGCGTAGATATTCTATTCTTAGGCATGTTTAATAGCCTAGATGGCCTTGAACAAGACAAAATATCTGTTGTCTGGTTACTATTTCCAAGTGATTAGCTATCATTACCTTTATTCTTCTTAAATGCGATAAATTCTACATATATTTTTGTTACTGGCTGTCTGCTTTATCTCCAATCTTGTGCTTTTATTCGTTTCTTTTTACCTTTGATTCGTAGACGTTCAATTCAATAACCTATAATCGAGTCTATCTGATCATTTACAATGCTATGCGTGCTTTTTCCACAATGTACATACATATTCTCATTTCAACTACTGTGATGCAACCATGCAACCTTGAAATTTCCAACCAGTTTTTTTGTTTAGCGTTTTCAAACCGCATATCTTCTTAGTACTTGCTATTTGCATTACATCCAATCTTTGCGTGCTTATTCAACGCTAAAGTGAGGACCCTTCATGTAACATATGATAAGAGGACCACTAGAAGAAACCATTGATAAAGTAAAATTTTGGTGTTTCATGGTTAATTGGATTATATTAACCTACTTCATAATAATATACTCCAAAATAATAACTTTAGTAGATTTTTTTTGAGTATATAGAGCTAAGTGAAGTCTGTTTATTTATCGCTCTAAGTGCGCACCGTTTATATCAGTTTTGTTAACTAAATCGTGTGAGGTCCATTACGTGCGTATATTTACACAAATATGCCTACGTTGTTGTATATTTACACTATATGCCTACGTTGTCAGATATTCTGTTGGCTTTACTAGAAATTCCAAGACTTTTCTCTTTATCGTTATTCTCTCCTCTTTGTCGTCTTGTTTTTTTACTAAATATAAGCAACGTCTGATGATTATTCAAACGTAGTAATTTGAAATCTCTTGAAAATACAGTTTTGTTCTTATCACTTTGTTGTAGTATAAGAACAGGTAATTCTAGAGAAGATTATGTTTTGAACTTAATATTTTATTACTTCAGTTATACATATATTATTATTTATAAAAGTTTTATAATATTTTGCACATATATAGTAAAGTTTTAACATTGTTTAAACAAACACATGTGCACATTAAAATGTGTATGCAATTAGTTGACTTTCGCTATTTGTAGATGTATTTATAAAATAATGGTTGGTGGCAGATTTAACCTGCTTTGGGCCCGAGGCGGGACAATGTTTTCGGGTCCTCTCCATATACATATAAACTACATTACTACATATATTTGCCATATTTTAAATTGGCGATTTTTATTCATTCGTTATTGATCATTGAAAAGTGTCGACAATAGAATATTCTTCCCGAATTTCTAAAATACCACCGCATCGGCGAAAATCAGCCATTGATAATGATATAAATTTTTGATTTAATTTGAAATACTATATTAAAAATTGAAATTGTATGATTCATCTAATCAAATGAAATAGGAATTTACCTAATAAGTGGTATAAAAATATCTTGAATTTAAATCAGTATGATTTAGAGAGTTTATTAAAGGAATTAACTTAAATTGTGATTCATCACAGTTTAATGCTAGTTTTGAACCATATTACAATAAGTTTAAAAAATTTTTGCTAGCAGTTAGTAACAAAAAAATTAAATAAAAATAGTCAAAAGTATAGCGATCTACAGCTGTCTCTAGAGTGTGTCCAAATCAAATTATTCCGTTGGCACATTAGGAAAACAAAATTTAAATTTTGTGTATTTTATTAGAGTATCAAATTTGGAGTCATAAGGTTCACATCTTAAATTTATTTTCATCTGTACACTCTGTTCTGTACCTGCAGCCTGAACAAAGCATTTAAATTTTTGAAACAGAACGCGACACTTTTTATTACATGTATAAATCTTACTTTTATTCCACTTCCTGAGATATAATGTGAGCTAAATTTATATCGGGTGTTTCTAACTTATTACTACTGTCAAACATGTGGTATACATAATATTATGACCTATTATAATAAAAAACATATTTGATATTTTTATATAATATTACATTTAATTTCATGGGGGAAAATTCTTGTTGTTGCTGTTGTAAATGTGAAAACGAAAGACTTGTACAAGTTTCTAGAAGCTTTAAACTTGGGATGACTTGTGACCAACAAAAACACATTTTGATGTTGACGCTTGTAAAAACTACTACGCTTATTCTTCTTTCAGAAAAATAAAATTGTTTTGTCAAGTCAAAGACTTTGACTTATACAACCAACCTCTTTAATCCAGTTGTCTGGAAAATTGCTGTACAGATATTTCTGAATTGGTTCTAAAGGGATACCGCTTTGCTGAAACCATATGAAGTATCATATTTAGTACTTAGAGTAGGTGATTTTGAAAAAAGTTTAAATATATTATACCAAACACACGAATTAGAAGAAGTCTGTTTTTATAATATAATCTTTGAAAATACCACCCCAAAAATGTAATAAGTCTGCATAGTCTGGTAATCAGCATAAAATTCAATTAGTCTGCATAATATTTTATCATACGGACTCGTCGTTAAAGGGCTTGGGAAATTGTGCCTGTTGATAAAACTATTCACGTGAAATGTAGCTTTGTCACAAAAAAACAATCAAAACATTGCTTTGATTGTTATTAATTTTCTGGAAAATAAGCCCATTTAAGAAAAATAAGCTTCCTTTATAACTTTGGAAGAGTTTCTAATATTCTATTTATAATTGACTTAATCAACCTTCATTGATTATTTTGAATTCCATTCTCATTTCCAACAGAATGGAAAGTAAGCATCTTGGTACTGGTTCCAAAGAAGGACATTTCTCAATGTTAGGGTTTAGCTTAGGTTAGGTTTTACTCCATTTCTTTGTATATCCCTTTTATTTCACCTTGTATATATTTTTGTGCTCAAGTTGTAAATAAATAACTGCAAAAAACTTAATTCCAGATTGTCTAACTTTGAAAAACATGGATATATTTCTTTGTTGTACATACATTCTTATTGTAACTATATGTAAATAACTAAATTTTGTTATACTAGTATTTTTATTTGCAAAACAAGTATTTCTAATTATATTTTAAGTTTCTTGTTTTAGAACATATTTGTTCAATGAATTTTATATAGTAAATAAATACTTATTATCTGATCTAATTTAATTTGTTATATTTTCAATTTCCGTAAAATAGTTACTATATTCGTTTCAACGAAAACCTCATAAGAATAAAGTACAGAAGATATAATACTTTATATTAATAGTTTCCGATCAACCTTATTTTTGGCAGGTGCATTTCGCTAATGTTGTTTTGCTTCTGCATTCTTCTTTTGATAACTGCTTCCTTCGTTGCAGATCAAGGCACAAGGTTATTGACAAATATTACGTATCTCTGTTTATTATATTCTTCAAGTTTGCTTGCTGAAAATTCACTTGTGTTTTCAATATATACTGGGTAAATAAAATTCTAATTATTTAGAAATTACATATATATATAAAGTGTTTGTATTTACTGTATTATTTTTATACTTCGTCCGGTATATATTTACAAGCGATTGTTACAACTACCACCCTCTCTTGCTATGTGCAAGTCCTGAGGAGGGACTGACGTAAGTTCACGACATTACCGACATACAGATTTCTACATTTACCGCCGCCATCTTGCAAATGTGGTGGCCTTTCGTGAGAATACCAGAAACAATTATGAGTCAATACAGAGTCCACCACTACTAAAATGAGTGAAGATTTTGTGTGATTGCGGTAAGTTTACCTTGTTTACCCATCAATCCAAGATTTGTAACCTTCCAATAATAGGAAACCCCTTACTTTTTCCTCCATTTATTTCAAAATTCGAGGGAAAATTATCGGGCCGGTCAAACATCTTTAGAATAAACGTCGGACGGGCATATTTCTGGGAAAACAAGTTATATAGACTTATATGCTACATAGACTTTATTCATACAGGCGACGTCAGAAATTGTGCCGTTAGATGCAACTGCTTTTATTTCCCCGCTATTTGAAATATTTCGAAATTTTGTCAATGTTTCAAGCTTTCCTGAAACCTAGTTGCCAAGCTCCTTGGCTTGTCTATGACGGTGTGCAGATAGTAATGAACGCGATATTTGGAAAAATATCCGAGCGAACCAGCGGAGAGTCGCTGGGCAGACAGACTGCGGCCGACCTTGATCGCGTAAACAAATTCCGCTGCTTTTATTCTCCCTTTATAAATATTGCGCTGGCACGAAGCCTGGAGGCCAGATGGCCAAATATTTTATTAGTTCGTAATCTACATCTACATTATTGTCAATATTCAAGCGTACAGAATCTATGGGCGGTAGACAATGCACTTTCTCGGCCGGCCAGTGCAGAAGTAGTTTCTTAAATATTTGGCCAATTTTTCTTGCACTATTAACTATCCTTAAAAAAATCTACGATGCCCTACCTCCAAATATTTATATTATATTCACTTGTAGCATTTTTACAAACTTTAGAGTATTTTCCTTCGTCAGAAATCTTTTCTTGTAATCTCTTCTTCAGCTTTGGTGATTTTGTCTCAAAACGTTCCTCTTGTGTGCTTCGTCGAAAAAGACCTTATTTTTCTTTTACTGCGTATGAGCTAAAATATCCATGTACGAGTTGACGATTTTCTTGACTGCCTTTGTAAGAATCGCCTTAAAAGTTGCCGACGTTATATGGCTATGTCGTTAGCGTTTGTAAATACCTAGATGGACCTGGGTGTTTGGAACTCTAGGGTGCGTTCTTGTGCCCGGGTAATGGGAAACCTTATGCTTGGGAAAAATATTAACTCTTTTTTTTAAATATCCAATGATGTAAACTGAGCTCTAAAAGGGAATATTTTTTTCCGCACATTCCTTTAATATTTTTTAGCGCCTCAATATTCCTTCAAAGGGTCTATTCCTTCAACGCTTCCATAATCTTGCAGGCAGTGTTAGTGTACTTAAAGCATTGGTGATGTTTAGAAAACAGTTTCTTTTCATCTTATGGCTTTCAAAGTAAGTTTGTTAATCGCAGAAATTACATCTTCGAAAGCTCGATTGTATCTTGCTCGGTTTGAACTGGCATTGTCTTGATGAATCCGCTTGGCAGATTAAAATGTGTACGTATCTTCCGTAGGTTTACTTATAACAAAGGAACAAGAGAGAAAATCTCATTCCATTTAAATTTCTTCAAAACTTCAAGTAAAGATTACGAGAGGATAACCGCCGCTAGATTAATTACCTTGTTATGAATGTTGTTAAGATTTGGTACTTTAGTAAGTCAGTCCAACGGCTCTTTCTAGCTTGCTCACCGTGATATAAGGACTGCAGGCGGCAGAATAAATGTGCGATAAGCAAGAACACAATTGTCATTTTTTGTCACTACATTTCCTCTAATTTACTAGTACTATCTGCTTGAGTCATTCCAATTTAATTTGGCACTAGATCTGATGAGTATAGTAAACACCATAAGCACGAAAACTTATAAGGTGTCAATCGATATGGTTCATAAATTGCTAAATATGCTAAGCAACTTCTGCTTTAGTGCAGCTCTAAGTGCCCATATGTCAACAGCAAATTCACCAGCACTCCTCCAAGTCTTTAATAAGATACTGAAATTTCGACCTTTTTCAATTATCTAGAAGAACGCACTATTGCTACACATGCTAAAGACAAGAAATCAAGGACGCATAGGCCAATTTATCTGTTGGAAGATATCGCATAACTCTTTAGGAGAATACTATATACAACGATCAGTTTTTTTAGATAGGACCAAGTTGCATTACACATCGTTGAGTTCACATGAGACACACTGAACCATGGATCTGACATGAATTAGACAAAAGGCGAACAGGAAATTTTCCAGCTCTAACATTTCATCTTGTTTGAAAGGCTCATGAGAAGGACACACCACACATTGAGCTCACAATCCCATCGAGTTAATTAATTGATTGGGAGCTCTTGTGTGCTACTGTGTAGATGTAAAATTCTAATTTGCCAAGTCGATATACCTGCCCGTATCATATCATCCTACAGAATTAATAAAAGCGTTTTATAGATCACTTTTGCTGCTTGATAGGTGAAATTTACATGTCTTTAACCTACACTTTGATTGTCTTGATGCTATGTTTATTTAGTGTTGAGTTAGTTTTAAGTAACAGATGAGTTTATTTTATATTTCCTTATGTATTTTTCTTAAATACCAATGAGCTTAGTAAAAGCCCTATATCATGCCGAAACACTTTTGGTGAAGGGGCTTCGTATTCTATATTTTTTAATGCGGCAAAATTTTAAATTATTAAAATATTTTAAACCACTTTAATATTGCTAAATATTTTAAGACAAATATTTTAAATATAAACATTTTGATTATTTTTTATAAATATTTTAACTATTTAACGTTAAATGTAATATTATGAACTAAATAATTTATTTTGAATACCAATATTTAAAACAAACAGAATATCCTGAGAAATGATGGTCTTCTGAGCTGTTTATTTTGATTCTTGGAAATTTTAAAGATATCTAACAAAAATGCTGTAAATTTTAAGAAAATCTTCAAAAGAAATTTTATTATAATTTTGAAATCAAATTTGGGAAGGAATTTGAATCAAATGTTACAGAAAGCGAAAAAATTTAGGAAACTTGCAAAAATTATTAGAATTGCTATGCAAAATCTTAAAACATTTTAAAATCATTGAAATTTTGCATTGATACTTTGGTGAAATTGTTTTTGGATAAAATTGATTCACAAATATTAAAATTTCGAGAAGACATTTGAAAAACTTTTGGAAGAATGAAGAGATTTTAGTAGTAATGAAAAAATTTTGGATCAATTTTAGCTTTTGGTCAAATTTTAAAACTTTTGTAATTACTAAATAACTTGAGGAAATTTAAAGAAACGTTTGAAATGTTTACGAAATTTGAAGCAGATTTTAAAATTTTGAACCACATACACGTTTTGGAATAAATATTGGAAATTTTGAAATAAATTTGGAAATATACTCTATTAAAAAAATTAATGGTTTGAAAATTTTCGAAAACTATTATGGACTAATTTAAAAAAAAAATCCAATAGCGATTGTAAGTTCCACTTAAGGACAAAATCAATGTGATATAGAAAACTTGTTTGATTTAATACATTTATTTAAATATAAATAATACGGAATAAAAAATGAGACGAAATGATATTATTGAACGTGTTTGCTATATGGCGAGCTAATTTGCACTGCTGTAAACAATATAATATTTTAAATAATCAATATTATTCTAAGTACAAGAAAATTCCCGTTGATTGGGCTTAAGTTATTGCCCAAATGCACATTGTCGATTAGAACCCTCTATAACCCGTAATACAAAAAGATACTACTAACAATTTGGTATTTCCAACTAAAAGATATACTGAAAGTAATAAAATGTTGTGTGAGTGAATATCAAAAGATTAAATATGAAATCAATTTATTAGTGCTAGACATTAACAGTGATTTTAAATGAAAAAATTTTGAAACAGTTTTAAAAATGTAGAACTTCGTAGTTTTTAAATTTTGAAAAAGTTTTGCAGAAATTGAAATTTTGGAAGAAATTAAAGAACCTTTCAAGAAATTTGAAGAAATGTTGGTAAAAATAATCAATGTTTAAAAACAAGTATTTTAAATATATTTAAAAATGTAAATATAAAAATGTTAATAATTTTTTTATAATATTATAACTATTTCAATATTTAAACGGCCGGCAATATTTTAAACTATAAATTTTTATTTTGAGTAGCAATTTTGTTTTTTAGTATCGTCCAATAGTTTACTTCTACAATAAGATACATTTAGCCGGTGGCAATCCACTCTTACTCATCATATGGATTCATCTCATGTTTGTAAGCTTTGGGTCATTATTTTTAACTGTAATATGGACATGGACGCGTTGCTATCCAAAATGTCCGCATCCGAATTGGGCACAATTAGTTAAAAATGTCCAGTTCAACGATAAGGATCTCTTTCATTGGTTCACGATTATATTTGTAATGTTCGCCAACGCATTTAATAATGCTGCTATATGTGAGTTTTACATTTTATTATGTTAAAATTAAATTATAGTACTGACATATCAAAACAATTATCCATCCTGATGCAAATAAAAATGAATCTTATATGAAACCTATAAATATGTTAAGAAAATTTATTGACATTGCACACATAACTTTTTTACATTATTTTTGAAGCGGTCACTGCATTTCGCCCTTTGTTATGAGATACGCAGATTACAAGAACACATATTGTTGATCGTGAGCTCAAATTTTTTTTCTGAATCATTTGAACCAGAACCATTATCGCTTATTTTAAATCATCTTTTTCTTAACCTAAAATTTTCCAAAACTTTTCAAAGCTTCCAAAAAAATTGCTTCTAAAATATCTTACTTTTTAATTTTAGAGTATTTTCAAACTTCCTACATTTGTTCAAAATTTAGCCAGCATTTTTTATATTTTTCAAAATTTAAAATTTTTGTCTAAATTTTACAAAATTCCGATTATTTTGTAAATTTCAAAAACTTTTATTTCTTTAAAATATTAATTTTACAAAATTTCTACAAACCTCCAAAAGTTCCAACTATCCAAAATTTCTTATAAAGACTAAAAACAATTCTAAAGTTTCTAGAATTTTATCAAATATTTTTCCAAATTTTCCAACCGATCTCCTTAATTTCCATAACAGGAATAATTACCTAGATAGCTGAAGTTTCTTTTACAGAATTCCAAAACTTTTTCAAATGTCTAATATTTCAATTTCATTTCAAATATTTTTAAAAGCTCAAAATTTCAAAAAAGATTCAAAATTGGTCCAAAATATTTAGAGGGGTTTATACAAATTTTTGAAATTTCTTTAAAAATTTCTCATTGAATATTATTGTAGAAAATTTTTCAAAATTTATCTAAAATCTCTTCGCAATATGTTTTCTCGAATTACCCACCTTTTTTATGAACATTTGTTTTTTTAGAATCTTTTAAATCATATTTCCAATAAATTTTTTAAATCGCTAAAAGTTTACATTCCTCTCGAATTTCAAAATTTCTTAAATTTTTTTTTAATTTCAATTTCTGCAAACCTTCTTCAAACCGTAATATTTCCAACATTTTGACAATTGCTTCACCATTTTCATTTCTTCCAAGTCTCCTCGGAAATTTCCAAAATTTCTTCTACAAATTTCAAAAAACCTCTACCAAACTTTTCAAAATTACTTCCAACATATCCAAAACATCTTCTAAACTTCCCAAACTATCTCTCAAAATTTCCATAATTTTTAACATTTCCAGTTTCTAAAAATTTTTCCTGTTTCAGAACTTTCTTCCAAATTTCTTTAAAATTGAAAACTTTCTCAACATTTTTCAGTTTCAAAACATTGTTCAAAATTTATTTAATCGCAAATTTTTTTCCAAAATTTTCTCAATATCCGATTCATTTTATCCGAAATCTCTTACAAAATTTTTGAAAATTTCTTTCCAATACCAATATTTTTAAATTATATCCAAATTTTCAAAATCATAGTTTCAAAAAATAGGCAATATTTTTAAATTGATCCAAAATTGTTTTTTTCTTACAAAATTTCATTGTCTCCAATGTTCAGCTCTGATTCAAAATTTTTAGTACTTGTTCTAAAATTTCCACAAATTCGATTGTTTTTAAATTACCAAGACTCTTTAAAACTTTAGAATCTATTGAAATTTTCAACATCTTTTGTACACTTTCAAATTCTGCATATGTTTTTGAAAATTTAAAATGTTCCAAACAATTTTGAAAATTTGCCAAATTTTTTTAAATTGTCCATTTCTTTATTCTTCCAAAGATTCTTGGATTTTCTAATATTTTTTTTTTACTTCTAAAATACTTTATCCGAATTTATTTTAGATAGTGATAAAATGATTTTTGAATTTCTTCAAAACTTCTTTTCAACATTTTTCAAAGTTTCCAAATTTTTTTCTCGAATTTAATCCGAGATTTCGAATTTTTTTTCTCCAATTTTCAAAACTTCTTCATTATCCAAACTTTTATAAAAAGTATCCCAAAATTTCTGTCCGAAACTTCGTCAAAATTCCTACATTACATTTAAAAATTTGTTCCAAATTTCAAAAATTTCATTCATTTTGCTAAAGCTTTTCCAAATTGTTTCAAAATTTTAGAAATCCTTCAATTTGTTCTAAAATTTTAATGAAAATTTTCCTAAATTTGCAATAATTTTTTCTTTTCCAATGTCTGCCAAAATTTATTTATCCTCGAAAATACTTTATCCAACATTTTAAGTTGTCCAAAAATGTTTCAAAATTTCTCCAAAATTATTTCTCAAGATTTTCTCAATGTTTCACAAATTTTTCTCAAATATCCAGGAATAAAAAAGAGCTTAATGTGGTCCATAGTTCTTTCGGGTTTCTGGGTAGGTGATAGTAGAATGACCGATATTTGAACCACCGGCAAAACCTATTTGTCTGATACAACTACCTGACTTCTAGTACTACCCGATTTTTCCATACTTATCAGTGTCCTATGTTCAATGTATAGTATTAAAATATTTTAAGTTGTCTATGCGAAAACCAGAAGTGAGTATTTCGTAATGACCGGCGTGCTCCTAACTGGTCTCGTTGTCAATACAATGATCTGCCAGGGTATGATGATATCTGTATTCCTCAAACAATGTCAGAAGCAATGCGATTACGCACGTCGCGTGGAACGTATCCATGAAACAATGATTGATTGGGAGACTGATAATTCAACACTTTTGAAAACATTAAATTATCATGAATATTTATGGAATTATCGAAGTGGTTTACAACCAAATCCACCAGCATTGATTTATTTATTGCCACTGTGTTCAACAGTAAGTTATCGAGATGATCAATAATTTTTATTATTTCACTTTTATTTCGAACAGTACTTGTACTGAAATTGATAAAAGAGCATCGTTCTGAAATAGAGTTTTTACCTAAACATTTATTTTATTTAATCTGAATTTAGTATTTCATATAAAAGTACATTGTATTTAAATGAATTTGGGTATATCAAACTCAAAACATATTCCAATCAATTTGATTTCAATATATTGTGCTCAAAGTACATTCTACTCAAACTGATTTGAGTACTTTAATACTGAATTTTAATACATTTTATTTTACGTGACTTGCGCCTATCGCACCCAAAGTACATTCTATTTCGATGATTTAAATACGTCGTGATCATAGCAGATTGTATTCAGAATGAATACATTGAACTTCTAGTACACTATATCCAGTGGTGACTTATAGGGGACTCGTGCGAGCGTCTTGCAAATTATTTTAATAATTTACGAGACCCTTGTTATTTCATGTTTTGTTTTATGTAGCAACGCATTCGACGCCACACAGTGTCTAAATTTTATTCCAAATCAATAGATCTTTGACTTTGTCGGTAGCACAGAGATCGTTTTTCGTTTTCAGGTATGCGTTAGTGTACTATGTAAATTCATTGTTTGTATTCCCATTGTGAATAAAATTATTTTCAAATACAAGTAAATCTCTGTAATTGTATTCGTAAATAGCATTGGAATAAAATTTAAAAGCGGTACGTATTTTAAAAATTTTAGTTTATTTTATTTTTTCAATTTTATTTTTATTAATTAAAACACATTGTTTCCCATCAGGAATGAAACGCCAATCAAATTTATAAAATTTTCTTGGAAAAGATACTACCGAAGTTGACGAAAAAATTTGAGATTTTAAGAACATTGATTCAGTGAACATTCAATCAGTTGGAGTAGAAGAAGGAAATAATTTGCCTGATTGCTGGAATGAAAAGCAAGCATCACATTTGAAAATGTAGTATAAATAGTTAGGTATATAGAACGGTAAATTAGAATGCCAAATTTGGGCCAAATAAAAAAATTTAGGCATTGAAGGAGAAAAGCATTGTCATGTGTCAAATGAATGGATAGAAATAATTGTGCAACCGAATGAAAAAACCAAAGACTCAAGATGCGGGTCTTTGCCCAAACAATTATTCAAGCATAACGAATCATTTGCTCATAATAAGATAATAAATATAAATAAAGAATGTAGCAAATCAATATTACCAAATTTAATCGATCAAGTAAATGAGAAATAAATGATGAAAATTTCAAAAAATTTTAATTCTGTTTACAGTTTGGTGCAAAATAACGGACCAGTGACTGAATTACTAAATTTAATAAAACTTCAAATTAAAAATGGTGTCGGTCTAGGTTTATCATCGCATTCTAGATTCACAGGAATTCGAGTAGTTTAACATACTTAACAGCAAATTAGATTAGAAATGTTCTCCAAAATAATAGACAAACTGCCAAATTTCAGTAATAGTGGATGAATTGACAACGTAATCAAAAATCAGTGTTTTAGTTATTTATCTACAAATTGAGCTTAGAGAACCCTGTATGATATTTGTATATCTTGTAGGACTAGAAAATCCCGCAGATGAACATACTTCTATAATTACCACATTAAATATATATATATATATATGGATTTTGTGATAACTATTTAAAAAATAAACTCATTGCATTTTGTTCTGATGGAGCTAGTGTAAACAAATCGGGTTTTGCAATCAATCTTCTATAAACATTTCCTAACATTATAATTTGTCATTGTGTAGCTCATCGTTTACAATTAGCATTAGGCAATTCGCTAAAAAATATTAAAGAATTATATCATTTTGAAATATCTACAGATAAATTATATGCTTTTTATCATCAATTGTCCAAAAACCAAAGGGAATTAAATATGATCGCTACAGATCTTGATGTCGAAAGTTTAAAGGTCGGCCTGTTTGGATCACGATGGGCAAGCATGTAGCTTACGAACGGCCCTTACTGTGTAAAGGAATTAATCAGCTTTATCCAACTTTATGTAAACATTTTGCAACGAGTAATAAATATAGGGGTTTTTCAAATGGAATTTTTAAAGGATCTAATGTTTGATATCCTTCAGGAAATTTCTTATCTGTCAGGAGCTCTACAAAATCGAAATATGAGCATTATAAAAGCCAGCTCTTTGATAATGCGAACGATTAACGTTACTAATAATTTAAATACATCTGTAGTATTTTAGTAATCAAAAATTGATTTAATGTTAACAACAAAAGTATTTGAAAGAATAAAAATTAAGTAAGAATAAACTCCACAAATTATCACATTAAAAATGTATTTACAAACAGTTTTTTTTTTATTTCTTGTGTCGACAGCTCCTTTAATACTTAAGCGCCCAAGCGAGTCTAAAAAACTTGCACGACATAGCACCGGAGTAATTTGACCTTGAAAAAAAAGTGTTCTACCTTAAATATCTAGGTTGCTATGAAAGGTGGAAAATGAAACATGGAGAACTTATATAAGACTAAGGAGCCTCAATTTTACCAATGTGGCCAACTGAATATGCTTAACCGATTTTGAGCAATGTATTCAAAAACTGTTTAGAAACACTTTGTATATTTTCTCATATTTTGGTAGCCCTTCCGCTTTACTTTACAATGATAGCAAATTTGATGGGTCTAGCTGTTACCATTTCAAAGATATGACCCTTAATAACTTAAAATTTTGCAACATGTCGCCATGGCAACAGACATTCAACAATCATATTATATGCCTGCAAGCATACGTAATAGCTCATATATGCAAAGTTACAGGAAAAATGTTATGAGTAAATGAATAAATGTAATCAGTGGCGGGTAGACATCGTCTTTGGGGGGGG
>WYDF02018651.1:0-13294 GCA_009867245.2 Adranes taylori
TATATATGGTGCATTTGTTTTTTACATTTGCTTATTAAAAATTTGCATCAATAATACATTTTTGCGAGTATATTTTTCATTTGCTAATATAAGTATAGATGTCTTGCAAAGCCAGCTGAACACAATAATAAATTAATAATAAATAATAATGCGACCTCTAAGCCCCGTAACAAATCAACAAAATATATTATAAAATAACGCCTCGACTATGCCTGCATTCAGATGCGGATTCTTGTCGTGATTACAGGACATAGTTCATACATTTCTCGGAGGCCAAAATGCAATGCACTTATAAGAGATATTCATAACCATGATAAATACAGTGCGATTCGATTTAGAATTTTGCGTCTCTAAGTATTTAATATTCAGTACCAAACTTAACTATATTGGTTGTAAGCATATTTCCTGGAGAAGTAAGCTATCCTTCTTGACATATTGGTGCCCAAATCTTAGCAGAGTCATCTCCATCTCGATATCTATTTTAATTTTTAGGCGATACTTCATAGCAAGTCATTAAATGTTTCCAAAAGTAATTACCTTAAAGTAGACATTCATCTATTACTAAGAACTCCCAACTCGTTATTTACGCCAATCTGCTTCTGACAGATTTAGAAAAGGTGAGCAACAAATAGTGTGCTAATAAACAATGCCAAATTCTAGCAAAGACCAGCATTCATGTGCGTGGGCTAGAAAAGTTAAACTGAAAGATGAAAAGATCTCAGGAAAACCAGGAATCGAAACCAACTAGATGGTAAATAGATAAATCTTTTGTGTTTGTGGGCTACATTACTATCCCATAATAAACATAATCTGTTTTTATGAAAACCTTAATCCAATGACAGAATAGATAAACTACTAATCCAAAAATATTAAAAGGAGCCTAAAAATTGAAATGAATCTGGGCCTCGCAACTGCTAAATCCTGTAATATGTTAATACAATTTTCAATAAGTTGTCATACTGTCGAATACAAAAATATACACGATGTATAATCTTTTTAATTAGATAGCTGCTAATTTCGAAAATTGTAATTGTAAAGGAAATTATAATAATCAGTTTAAAAATGAAGGCAGGGTGGACACCTGTTTCTGGCATAGTGGTGTAGCCTTTATCAACACCCTCTCTTTCCAAATATATGCGCAATGTATCATTGCATCAAATTGCGAATTCGATACTTAACAAGTACGTCTCTGTAACCAAATTATTTTAATTTCCTTCTAGAACGTGTATGTAAATTTGTATATATTAAGATGTTAACTTTCTATTTATTCGCTGTATACTGCATTTGACATAATGCATTGTAATATATTTGGACGAAATAGTACCTTACAAATTGAGATGAACTATTAAGTTTGCCTCGTATAAACTTCTATTAGGTTCTTTTTCTGCGAAGCAAATTTACATACACTTTGCGTTCTAGAAGGAAATAATTATAAGGAAATAATACAGACGTATATATAGCCTACTTGATAAGTATCGGATCCTCAATTCGAAGCCATGATACATTGCGACTATAGTTGGAACGAGAGGGTGTTGATAAAGGCTACACACTATGCCAGAAACACGTATCCGCCCTGGCCGAATTTTAAAAATAATTATTATAATTTCCTTATCATTTCCTTATCAATTTTCGAAATTAGCACCTATCTAATTAAAAATCTGTCTTACCCTACTCACTTTCTTCATTATAATCTTTTTTATTATGAGTTTATTATTTCGAACATTAATTTTTGAATATTATTGAATTTTTGAACTTGGAATATTATTTTCTAATTTCGATGTTATTAGATTGAGCAAGTTAGTACCACTTCGACAAATAATCAATTGTATGATTCTTGTAAATAATGAAACGCACAGTTACCTTATGAGAATCTAGTTAGTTTTCTATGAAAGAATACATAACTTTATACGAAGATTACCTAGTTGTCTATGAAAGAATAAATAACCTTATGAGAAGATTAGAATCTTTATTGTTATTTGAAAATGCGGTGATGCCGAATTTTCCGTCGGCGGTGGCGAGTGTCCCGAGGGAAATTGCCCTCTGGGGATTATATACACTCTAATATGTAAAAAGTGCGAACAACAAATCGATCCACCTCAGTTCGATCCACTTTAGAAATGGCCTTTATAAGAGGCTCGCGAGGCATTCTTTTCACTTAACATACTCACACAGAGAAGCAGAGATATGAATATCAATGTATACGCCTGCTTCGTTGACTATCGAAAAGGTTTAACTGCGAAAGAAGAAATTCTAACAACTTCAAGGGTAGACGCTAGCGATGTACGCCTTATTACCGACCTCTACTGGTATCAATTTGCATAAGTAAAAGTAGACGGCGCAACGTCTGAAAAAATGGCAATACAGAAGAGTGTACGACAAGGTTGCGTTCTATCTCTCCTTCTGTTCAACTTTTATTCTGATAGGGGGCACCAGTGTAGGCACCAAGATGAACGGTAAAAGAATCAGCAACCTCCGATACGCAACAACACCATGTAAATAGGCCACAACCTCAAAGATATATAGAGAGTTATGGACTTTATCGTGGTACACAGCCAGCGTTTCGGTCTCTTTGTGAAGGTCAAGTAAACAAAGCTCGTCGTTATCTCCAAGCAACCAAGACCAGCTATTTTATATATGACAAGACCATCGAACAAGCATACATTTCGATACCGGAGTTGTTATAAACGAACAAAGTGATCCGAAAATTAAGATCAAGGCTAGAATCGATCAAGTTCGAAGAACTTTCACGAGCATAAACAGTCTCTCAATCATATAAGCGAGGTATGGTGAACATAGATAACCCACTTTTAGTCGATCCATACGTTGCTCAGTAAAACCAGTAGCATTCGCCATTTCGCGTATAATCTAACAAAAAAGTATCGGAGAGGCGGATGCTCCGAGACGTGATGATGACGGTAACCTGATTTATCCTACTCCCCTCTCAAAAATAATAAAAAGTTAAAAATTGTTGATTGTAGTCCTGCAGAGAATTTAAAACTCATGAATCGAAACATCAACTGACATTGCAAAAACCTTCAATGTAAAGAAACCAATCAATTGACGAATAAATTAATCTTTTCCAAAAAGGACAGATTTTTTTCTAACCCACTTTTAACCGACCCATACGTTGCTCAGTGATACCCTTAGCATTCGCCATTTCGTGCATAGTCTAACAAAAAAGGTTTCAGAATGGCGGACGTCCCGGGCCGGATGTAGAATGACGGTGAATTGTTTGATTTACCCTACTCCGCCAGTATCCCATGCAATAACAAAAAATTTAAATTGTTGATTGTAGTCCTGCAAAGGATTTAAAATCGATGGATAGAAACGTCAACTGTCATTGTAAAAATCTTTAATGTAAAGAAACCAATCAAATCCTTTCCAAAAGCCTTATCCAAAAATTTCGAATTGTTTTTATTCTCCTACTATCTGTAAGAGCGATATTACGTGCTTCCCCACGATCAGTCACCAGATTAATGGAAAGCTTTTCCCAAATTTTATACCAAAGTAACGCCAAAAAGATGTTAATTAAATTCACTTCCTTTAAACTTTTTAATACATACTCTTGCCAATAGAAAAATATTAGTTATATTCATTTTCGTTAAACCTGGTAATATATATTCTAAGGGGCACATGTGCATAGCCTCCTTCTATTAATTTAAAACACAGCGGGCTGAAGAGTATGAAGAAGTATGTAGTCAAGTAGGATTATGCCCAGTTCTTAGAGAGAGCACATTAGAAAAGGAACTTCAATTAATAAGAGTAGGATGGGGCGAGCATTAGTACACCAGTTAACGTTGAAGGAAGCACAATCGCTTTCTTGATATAAGCTGAACTGTTATTCAGTTTATTCAGCTCATGACATTACGTTCAGATTTTTCTTATAGTTATGTCTTAGTGTTTTTGCAAATTTAAGTACGCGATTTTACACTCAGAAATAGATTTTCAATTCGAAAAATGTAGTAAACGTTGTAATTCGATTATTCTTTCGCTATGTTTTACTAAACCTAACCTTTGATTATGCACTTAATAAATAAGTTGATGTTCGTGCAAGCTCATTGAAATCTGATGTTTGATTTTACTGGAAGCAATTTATTTTCTTGTTAATAGATTCCGCTCGGATCTTAATGTATTTGGAATAAAATTATAACTAGAATGAGTTTTATTAATCAGAAATTCTATTTTTATCATATATTTACGATAAGTTGTTTTGTGGTAATTTCATTATTTTATAGATTAATACATTGTCAAACTTTCTATGTGTTTTATTTGTATTTAAATTTATTTATTTGATGAGTAGTACTTAGTTTATTAAAGTCGATCCGTTGGCTTTAATCAATTAAGGGCATACACAATTCTTGTATAATTAAGTGAATAACGATATAGTGATATTACTCAAACCGTAATATGAATTTATAAAGTTTAGCTAGACCTAACCCAACTTCTATTACTTTGATTCCAGTTTAATTGGATGGACTTTAACTGGGTATAGAATTGATTAACCAGTTAGGGTTCTTGCACCTCCTCAATTATAATAAATTGAGAATTACCGTAGTGAGCAATTAATTACTAGTAAAATAAATAAGTTAATTTGGTGATAAGACTGGTAATAAGCATTCTGCAAAAAATTTTAATAACCCACCTGTATATTCTTATCTATCAACGCATATACCGACAACAATTATATGCGAAGTACGCACATATACCCATATAAAACTAATGTAGGAAAAATATACGACAAAAAAAACCGCAAGTGATGTGTTAATATTATCGGAACTCTTGGACTGCGGACGTATTCATGGACAAACCCATAGCGAAAGGTGAATTATGAAGATGGGAAAAAGAAGATTCCTTCTTTATCTGCTGCTCTTACTATGTTAATACTCTTTTAGTACGTACAATGTAAAAGACTTTTGTCGTATGGATGAAGAATGTTCGGAGTTCTGCACTAAAATCATAGATAATACTTATAGACACAGCATTTAGCTTTCGTATACCATGGATATGAAAATTCTAAGATTCAAGGAATTTTTCGATTTCAAGATGTGCATCAAAAAGCACATTTTGGAGCACCTAAAAACCAAAAAATTTGTTTCTCAAATTTGGATGCCTTAATGTGTAAATGTGGCATTGGAATATCCCAAAATCTACTTAACCAATTTAAAAGAAATTTAATATGCAAGTTCTTTTGTTGCAATATGCAAATCTCTTTTGTGCCCGTTGCAATAGCGTTGTAAGGGTGGTAGTAAAAAAAGCAAATGTGCCAATAAGAAACTTAAAATGTGTGTGGGAAAAGAAATTTTGGGATTCGATGAGAAGGAGAATTACAATAATGGAAGTATATTGAGCGGAAGTATGGGGTATAAAAGAAAAGCATATGTAGAGGGAGTATTGAAGAGAGTAATTGGAGTGGGAAGGTCCACATCGGGTGAAATAGTTTTGCAAGAATGCTGCTAATATAAATGTTGGAATAAAGAAATTAGTAAGATAAGTCAGAAGGATTATGGTGCGTGAGAATGAGAGAGTAATGGAAATTGCATATTTGAAAAGTATAGAAGATGAAAGGAAAGGCATATAATTGACTGAATGGACAAAATAAAGGAAAAAAGTTGTAACATATCATGTTACTCCAAATAAATTTAATAAATAAATTGTGACACGGCCGCACTGGTAAGAAGCCAGTTCATAGGATAAAGGTTAAAAATAATTAAAATGTATCTAGGCGTTTATGTATTACGCAGTAAATAAAGACACAATAATAACCACAGAGAGATGAGTATAGTTACTGTTCGCTGCTGGCTTATGTGTACACACATGAGCAGTTGTAATGTGTGGTAGGAAACGCATGAAGCGTTGCTGTTTGGTCGTGAATAGGAAATGGTGGGGGAAACATCGTTCGCTAGTAATAGTAACTGAAATATTCATATTGGTTTGTCGTCGTGCTGGACTGCAGTGGCTTCACTCAAATGCGTGGAAGACCGTAGAATGGAATAATAAATGAGTGAGTGACTATAGAGCAACCCGTAGAACAGAGCAAGAGTTGTGTGGCGGCTCACGCCTATAAATGTAGCCCTTTTATATAAAATATTTTAGTTCATTCCATGAACGCGAAGCTCCAGCAGCAGACCACAGCCGGCGACCAGCCAAGCCGAGATGTAAGTAGCAGTGACCACCGTTGAATAAGAAAACGCCTCAAGATCTCGAACACCTAGGCAACTCATAAGAGTCCAGTCTCACGTTAAACTGACCTGGCGCCCTAGGATCACGTTTACGGAGAACAGTACATTTCGAAATAATAAGATATTTATTTGTGACTATTGTTAGTACTCCCCATTAGCAGCGTCGCGAGTGGGAATCTGTCACAAAGTGTATGTAAGAATAGGATGGTCTATGAAAAGATGGTTAGAAAAAATGTGTGACACACAAAGTTAAAGTTGGAAATGACGTTGAGTTAAGGATGAATCATATTGAGGAGCAGGGACAATAGAATGAAGAATGTTGGCGCCGCCCTTGCGTCGAATCAGGTAAACTGCGGAGGAAACGCGAAGAGCATACGTATAGGTATATGGAAGATATAGGATTCATGTTTTAAACATTTTTTCTATTTCACCTAAAAATGTGTGACACACGTCTTTTGTATTCATCTTTTGTACGTCTTTTGTATTCATATAACTGCAAGTCGTTTATATTTATTTCAAAGATGGGGTCATAAGGAACAATTTACCGCAGAAAGAAATTTTACCAAAAAATTTTTCCTTGCTCAAAAATTTAAAATAATAGCGTATTTTTCAGCGTATTTTAGCGTATGTGTGTACGTAAGATGGATGTTCAAAAATAACTCAATCTATTGGACCGACTTGGATCAAATTTGGTAAACAGATGTATACGGTGGAACGCTTTTTTTACTATTTTTTAATATATTCAATATGGCGGACATGAGCCTTTTTTTATTCAGAACTTAAATTTTAAACCCAGGATGTTGAAATTTTCCACACATATAATACATTGTATTTATTTTTCTATAACAACTACGGTAGAATCTCCGAGACTCTGTGCTCAATGTGCTGATATAGACGACGACATAATATATACGAATATATGCGGACACAGCCGACCGAGTGTTTGTTTTTTACATATTGCTGCTGCTGCTCCTATCTCTCTCTTTTTTTATCAACATACGAAGATGGCCGAACGATGATTACAGTCTTATCAACACGAACATATGAACGAAGATAGTCGACGACGATGGTCTCGACGACGAAGATAGTCGACGACGAGTTCTTACATATTGCCACCCCCCCTCTCTCTCTCTCTCTCACACACACACACACACATACATATCTCAAATGTCATTTTTATCAACAAATAATTATATGCTGCTATCTTCTTCTTCTTGAATTTTGAATCTAGTGACAAATCAAGTTATTTTATTGAATCTAGTTATTTTTTTGAGTTTAATAATTTTTTTAATGTGATTATTTTCTTCTACGAATTTCGTGCTAAAATTAAAATTTCCCACCAAATTCAAATTTCCCGATAATAATGTCACGGTCGCCGTCTTGGATTTTGCGTATGCGCAGTAGAAGTAAGGATCTAGAATGCCCCAATTCATTCTACTGTTCAGATTCCTTCCTTCTACTGCGTCGAATGAAATTAGACCCAAGTCTCTACCTTGTACAGAACGTGAGGTTGCCACAGGGCCGGTTGAAGGGTTTGAGCGCCCCAGGCAAAATAAAATTTGCACAATAAAGAACTGTGCAAATTTCCTAAAAAATCGATGTCTCATGAAAAATGATCAATTTTTATTTATAAAATCTAAAAAAATTATTAATGTAAAAAAACATTTTATTTTTATAATGATTAATGTAAAAACATTTTATTTTTCCGGGCAATCGCCCGGCTTGCCCACTCCTTTATCCGGCGCTGGGCTGCCATGTTCAAAATTAAACAAACTTTTCGATATATCTCAGAAGCTAGAAAAGATACGACATCTGAATAAATTTTGTTGTACTGTGTACCTAAAGTTCCTTCGACTTTATTTGAAACATTTTTTTTTCTAAAATCACAAATTAACATATATACGGGGTGTTTCTTGTTTTGTAAACACTGTGGTACATTTTCTCGAAAACTGCCTATATATTTTTTTATTTCTAATGTAATTTGAAGTAATTTGAACTTGAAAAAAAAATTGTACTCCCTTGAATATCTCGGTTCTTATGAAAGTTGAAAAAGTGATTTCAATTCTGCTAATGTGAACAATTGAAAATGCGAAACCGATTTTGGGCAATAAAAAATTTTCACGCTGAATATTTTAATACACTTTGATATCCCTGATGATTCTCTTTAAAATGATAGCATATATGAAAGATCTAAGTCTTTTGGTTTCAAAGATATGACTCATAACGCTTGAAGTCGGGAGTACGAGACTGTCACGCGTGTGTTAAGTTACATGTATCGGCGGATGGACGTGAGTCTCGCCAGTGCTTGACTTAAAACATAATAATTCTGCCACCTCCAGTATTGGATGAGGGAGAATGAAAAAAGATGTAAGATATGTGGAAAAGAGGAAAGATGGGAGCACTGGGTAAAAAAATGCGAGGGTTTGAAATGGGATGAGGAAAAAAGTAGTTTAGCTGAAAATTGGAATGAAAAAGATAGTGATCGGATAAAAACAAGTGTTGGGAGCTTCTAAGAGGTAGATTTAATTGTTGGGGATTATCTGCGCTCTTTTAAGTATATATGAAGTTGTTCACAATAGGACTGCAGGATACACTAATTTGTTCTTTCCTATCACCGCTTTTCACGAATCCGGACTTTCAGTTCGTTCGACGAAGTCATAAGGCAGCGTAGAATTTAGACTGTTATACTAACCATCAAATCTGCTAGTAGTAGCATCGTGGTCCAATATTGTAACATAGCTGCTGCTTGGTCATTTGATTTACCGTTAGTATGGTAAAACAGTAGGGTATAACTAAAAACTTCTCAATTTGTGGCCATGGCAACTGACATTCAACATTCATATATAAACGTAATAAAAATATGTTCTGTGTGCTATAGAAACAAAGTTGCAGGAAAAAATATTTTACGTTTTATGAGATCTATAGAACGGCGATTTTGCAATTTAATAAACGTTGTTATCAGACTGATCATTTTATTCAGAAATTCAGTATTAAAACTAGAAGGCTGAACTTTTGGTCGCATATAGAACCTTGTATTATGCGTCGAATGAAATTAATCCCATGTCTTCAACGGAACGTTGTCACGTTTATAGTTTAACAAACTTTTCGATAGATCTTAAAAAGTATAGTTTCATACTTGTCGATTGTTAGCAAATATGGGGACCGGGGAATTCATGAGTTGGCAAATGCGTGCGTAGGCGAATTCAAAAGTTTAAGGCAGTTTGGGGTGCTTCGCACGCCTGACTGGCTTGTTAGAAATTTCCAAAGTCTAATTGAATTTAATTGACTAGTTATAAGATGACAGTCAAAACAAACATAATAAATAGATCAACTTTTGTTTTGCGCAAAATATAATAAAACGTATGACTTCCAGTATATGAAAGATGAGGTAGCGATCACTTCCACGTATTTTGCTGTCTTTGATTTGAGTTGTTATGTCATTTATAACGGGAGTATGGAGAGAGGGAATAGATATTGGATGAGAGAGAGTGAAAGAAAATGTAGGATATGTGGAGGTATGGAGGAAACGTGGGAGCATTGGGCGAATTCGTGCGTATTGATTGGATGGTCGAAGGAGGAAATGGAGGAAGCAAGGAATTGGAAGGGGTGTTTAGGGCAGAGTGGTAAAGGGAAGAAAATAATGAAAAAAATTGAGGAGAAGATAAACGGGATAGAAAAGAAGTAGCATATCAGGTTATTTCATCCCTGGGGATTAGGTAGAGTGAGTTAAAGGGAAAGGGGCATTGAATTGAAAGATGAAGAAAGGGTATTGAGGGAAAAGGTTTAGGATCAAGAAAAAAAGGGAAAGGGAAGGAAGAAAAAAAGAAGGGTTGAAATAGAAAATATATGGGAGAAATAAGGGGAAGAAGGGGAAAGGAAAAAAAATTAAAAAGTGGGGAAAAAATGTTTTGTTATTGGTGTTTGTCGTGGTTTTTTTTTGTTCAATGTTCTTTTCGTAATTTTAGTGTGATAGGTTTAAGAAGAATGTTTTATTTTATATTATATTGTTATTATCAGATTATGTAGGAATGTATGCCAATAATAGTTACTTTAATTTAATTATAACGGGCCGGGATTTGTTAAAATAAATGCTTCAATTACTATTAAATAGAACTAAAATGATAATACATAGTAGCAGCAAAAAACTTCCCCGCACCGTATATCCTACATGGAGATTAGGAAATATTGAAGTAAAATGAATGGGGATGGAACGTCAGAATAAAAAATTATTGTCGGTTTCAGATGTAAGAGTGAAAAAAAAGGGAAATAGGTATTGGATGGATAAGAGTGAGAGGATATGATGAGGAAAGGCGGAAGCATTGGGTAAATGAATGTACGGAAATTAAATGTGATGAAGAAAGGAATGTGTCAGGGTGTGATTGGGAGGAGGAATGAAAGGTATGGAAAAATGGAAATTGAGAAGTGAACAAAGAGGGTAGGACATTGAGGTGATGAAATAAAATAAGACTGAAGATTCTTTATTCCAATTAGGGCAGTTAGGATAGCTTTTGTTTTTTTTGTTGTTGTAATTGTATATAAAAAAACTTGTAAGTTATAAGCCAATGAAATTTATTTTAGGAAGAATCTACAAGTAAGAAAAATCGTTACCAGCTCTTCTAAAGGTAAAATAGATTAAAAACAAAAATGACTTATTCGGCATGTCATTTTATTAAATGTCCAGTTGTTGCATTGTACTATACGTTAAATGAGTTCATGAAATAAACGAGTTGTTTGTATATTGAATGCATTGAACAAAAGAACTGAACATTTCATGAAAATGTTCAATTTCATTATAGAGATATAGTTTTTCTTTTAGAACAAGAATAAATTCTAATTGTACCTTAGTGTCCATTTAACAAATTATCCTTAATTATCGTTCTCTAACAGAAAATTTTATCATACCTAAAAAAAAAAAGAAAAATATGCATTAAACACATTGTATTCCAATATTTAAGTTATAATCAAACTTGGTTAATTGACTTTACTTGGTAATTGACAATTTCATTAAAATTTATTTCATTAAACAAAAAGAACTTAATTATGTAATTAATAATTTAACCCATTAAAAGCAACCGCGTGATAAATCATACTGCTACACTACACTATTGAAGTTTGAGGTTATGTTGATTTGTTGTAATGTATTACAGGCGTGTATTTTCAAATAGGTTATATTCATCACTTACGCCTTTAAACCTGTTACATTTGTCCTTTTCCAAATTAAGTGATTTCTAAAATAGTAATTTATTTCATAGTGCTTCGAATTTATACAAAAATGAGTACCAGGTAAGTTTGTTGACATTTTGTGCAAAGATTGTTAATGCGCTAAACTTTTGTTTGAAGTTTTTTGTATCATGATTGAATATTACCAAAATAATGATTAAATCACTTCCTTTCCATGATTTAGTTGAAAATGACAAAAAAAAGTATTACATATATTATACGGGGGCCAAATATTATTTAAAATATAATCTTTCTTCAGGAAGAAACTATACGATCCCAGTGACCCAAAAGATGAAGAAGAACTTCTGAATTATTTATATCTGGAATCTGATAATGAGGACTACGAGCTAATTAAGAATTCTAATGAAATTCAATTAGAACTGCAACCTGCAATGGATGGCGCTGACAGAGATCTGGATGATGCTTCGAGCGAAGACGAAGGATAGCATTTTATTCGTGATGAAGGACAAGGTGTTCTCCGGCAACAAATGAACGTGCTCCTTGTTTCACAAAACGAAATCTAACTCAAAGACATGAGTCTGATGAAGATGACAGGTTTTCTACGGAAGGTGATATTCCATTAGCGAAACTATTCAGAAGCAGCATGTCGCATCCAACTGTTAGAAAAGCAAACTGGCAACAAAAAAACTTGAAGCAAAGCAAGGAAAAGATAAAATTCGATAAAACGTCTCAACCACTCTTTGCGCAAAATATTATAGATGCAAATTTTAGATATCTTCAAAATATTTTTTGACGAAAACTTTATAAAATATATTTGTGATGAAACCAAAAAGTATTTAAAGGTGATCACGAATTTTTCACTATAACCGAAGAAATGTATAAATACATAGCAATATTGCTTGTGCCTGGTTATGTAAAAATACCTTACAGAAGAATGATGTGTGAAACAAAGGCAGACAGCTTCAGTACTCTAGTACGCAGCATATCAAAAAATAAATTTGAACTTATTCATCGATACTTTCACTTGAATGACTATTTCACAATAAATAAAGAAAATAGAATGTACAAAATACAACCACTTATGGATAAAGTAAACCAAATGTCACAAGAACTGTTTCAACCAATGAGCTCAGCATATTCTGTCGATGAAGCAATGGAGCCATATTATGGCCATCATAGTATGAAGCAATTCATAAAAGGAAAACCGGTAAGATATAGAAATTGTGGTTCCTGGCAACACCTGAAGGCTACTTATTGAAATTCTCTCCTTATTGTGGAACTAGATTAAGGTAGAAGGTCAATACCTAGGATCAAGTGTATAGGATATTTGCCTTTAAACAGCACTATTTATTTAGATAACTTTTTCAACTCATTGAGTTTACTACGTTTACTAAAAGACAATAACCTCATTTGTGTGGGACAATAAGACCAGGCGGGGTTGAGAAGGCTCCATTACAAGATTTGAGATAAAATGAAAGAGGATCTGTACATGTCATACAGGATAAGAACAACAGTATTACTCTAACACGTTGGAACGACAACCACCAAGTGACCGTAGCCACAAATGTGGTAGATCCTGCATTATGTCTTACGAAGACTACGTGTAAAAGATGGTTAAGGAAAGAACACTCTATTGTCTGTATCCAACAACCTACAATCATTTACATTTATAATCAGGGAATGGGTGGTGTAGATTTATTTGATCAATTTAGAGGACTATACAGAATACGAATACAATCAAGAAAATAGTGTTGGCAATTTATAAGATTCTGTCTGAACACAGCAGTTAGCAACATGTGGATTTTGTATAAATATGCACATCCTAATACATGATTGAGGCACTTCCCAATAGTTTGTAAAACTGGCCAAACGGTCATGATTCCTAAACCTCGCAAAGACCCTAGACATGTTTCATCATATCGACCAATCACACT
>WYDF02018662.1:0-13294 GCA_009867245.2 Adranes taylori
GTAGAATGGAGACCCAGAGAGGAAGCGTACCGAAATCGAGGACGTCCTCCAACGAGATGGACGGACGATCTTAAAAAAGTGAAGTCCAATTGGATACAAGCAGCCCAAGATCGACGAAATTGGAGAGAGTTACGGGAGACCTATGTTCAGCAGTGGACTAGATGAAGGCTGTGTGATGATGATGAAGTAGCCTCTGAAATGCCGCAGATGCTGAACGGCATTATATTGAATCTGAACAACCATATGTCTGGTACTGTAAACGCAGTAATTGCTTTACTATTTCGGTGTAACGGAATCTGCCAATATCCTTGTTTACGGTCGATCTTTAACATACATGGGGCTTCTCGCAGTTTTTCCGGGATAGAATTGATGCAAGGCAGTGGGTAGGCATCTTTTACGCTGATTTCATTCACCTTTCTGAAATCAATACAAAAATGATACTTTCCATTTTTCTTTCTGACCTTTACTATCAGCGAACTCCACGAACTCGTGGACCGTTTGATAATGCAATTTTTAATCATTTCACCTACTTCTTGATTTAAAGTCTTCTGTATTGTCGGATTCTAAGGTCAATACATTAACACATGAAGCGGCTGTTCCAAATCCGGTGGTATGATCCTATTTAGTAGCCTTTGAAATGTTGCGAGTGCTGAACGACATTACCTTGAATTGGAATAATTCTGCCTGGCACTGTAAACGAAGTAATTGTTTTACGATTTCGGTATAAACGAATCTGCGAATATCTTTGTTTACGGTCGATCGTTGACATATATCACGCTTCTCGTAGTTTTTCCAGGATAAAATTGATGTAAGGCAGTGGGCAGGCATCTTTTACGCTGACTTTATTCACCTTTCTGAAATCAATACAAAAACGGTATTTTTCATTTATCTTTCTGACCTTTACTATCGGTGAACTCCATGGACTTGTGGACTGTTTGATATTGACATTCTAGAACAGTTTATCTACTTCTTCCATTCGGCAATGCCATTGTTAAGTATTTCATCTACTTCTTGATTTAAAATCTTCTGTATCGAATGCTGAGGTCGACACCGTACTTTGATTGGTTCTGTATTCTATAATGAAATACGGCGTTCTACCAAATCCGTTAGACCGGACTTGTGGTCTCGTCGTATTTCTTGTTTTAAGAATGATCTTTATTCATTTTTCATTGAGCGCAATGGATATTATTAATTATAATTAAGAAATTATCGAATTATTAATTAGTTTTAATATAGTTTCAGGAGCAACATCTACGTAACGCATGTAATGTTTATACCGATAGTGGCAGCAATTTTATTGGAGAAAATACTCATTTTATTTTTGTTTACATAACTGTGTTCCGCTTTCCACATCAGCGACTGTGATTGAAGTTCATTCCCCACTCAGCATGTAAATTTAAGGAACATGCTGATGGGCTGTAAGCCCCTTAGCATTATTTGGTTGTTCATCAGTCTTTCCTTTTTCTTGCGGGCCTCTTTAGGCTTTCGTGAGCTCTGGGTGCTTCATGTACCGTCTAGTACTCTCCATAGCAATTTGCTCGAGCCATGACGTTCTTAGCTTTCGCTTTTGCTGAGTTTTGAGTCCATAACTAGCAACCGTACATTAGCTGTGATCGTAGTATTTTATTCATTATTTAATTGATTTTGCTCTTGTTGTCAGTGTCGAATTTTGCTCTTGTTGTCAGTACTGGATAGATTTTAGGCCGGGTACAGAACGCGAAGAAGCGGCGTTCAATGTTCAATTTTTTTTTTATATGTTATCACGTTTATTTTTGTGACAAGAGATTGTGTGAACCCTAACTGGATAATAAATTCTACGTCCAGTTAAACCACAGCCAATCCAACTGGAATCAAAAGTTAAGTTAGGATGTAACGCGAATTTATAAATTATTATTTGGGGTTTGACACGCATAACTATATCCGTAGATAACTGTACTCTATACTTACACCTCTATACTTAAAACCCTTACTTGAATAAGTCAAAGAATCTAACTTCCTAAAGCAGATATGGATCAGAATTAAAATAAATAAACTACCAATAAAACGCGTTCAGATTTTAACCACTATATCGTAAGAAAAGGGAATTTGTAAGCTTTGCCAATTAACAAATAGATTCTGGTTATAATTTATTTAAATCACATTGAAATTCGAAAGAAACTATTAACAAGAAAATAATACAGTTTTAATAAAATCAAACATCAAAATTCAAATAACCCAAAAGTGAAGATTAACTTTATTAAAATAGTGTATATGTCAAAGCTTAGATTAAAATTCATCCCTGGAAAAACATAGCGATAATAAATTATTTACGACGTTTGATTAAGATTCATTTATAATGACGCTTTTATTACATTGATCAAAATTATTTATTCAAAGTAAAATCAAAGAATTTCATTAAGATTTCCAATTAAGAAAAATAAGTCCTACTGACATTTTATATTTCAGTCATATCGTTCACAAAAAAAATGAACGAGTTACTAATAAAATCTATCCAAGATTGAACGGGGATTTGACTTTTATATTGTCGTTTGACGGTGTCGACTCCTGATGGGCGAACCTTGCGTAAACGAAAATGGCTGTGTCTCACTCTTACTTATTAAACGTCCATTACTCAAATTATTTTTTCAATTATCTCTTTTTAATAAATGGACGCAAAAACTCATTTACGCGAGAAACTACCTCGGTTTTCTCTTGACTTCCGTGGAGAAGTTTTGTCTCATCACGATCCTAAAAGATGCTATCCGTGTGCTCTATTTATTTGCGCGTGTCCAATTAATCGCGTTTTTCCTTAGATTGTTTATATTAGAATCTAAGAAGTAATTACATTTAATACCTTTTTTGGAGTTACAATTTCTCAGAAACTATAAAAGATAAGACATTCGAATAAATTTCATTGTATAAAGCTCCTATTTGAAACATTTTTTTTAATTAGAATTTATCGTACATAAAAGATGTGTTTTATTTTGCAAACTTTGTGCTCCATTCTCTTGAAAACTGTTGCTGTAATGTAAAAAAATGTATCGAAATTTTCTTTAATATTTAAGCGACTAAGCGAATTTAAAAAAAGGACGGTTAAACATTGACTGTAATCTGTCCTTGACCTTGAAGTAATTTCACCTTGAAAGAAATTCTATTACCTTAAATATCTCGGCTTTTATGAAAGTTGAAAAAATTAAATTTGGGGAACATGTGTAAGACTAAGGTACTTTTGCCAATGTGAACAACTGAATATACTGAACCGATTTTGAGAAATCAATTAAAAAAACGTATATTTTTAAATCTTTTGATAGTCCTTGGAATTCTCTTTAAAATGATATAACATTGATTCGGGAGTCACTGATACAACATTAACTCCTCACAGCAAAGCTGTCCGCGCCGTAGCGAAATACGGGGACCGGGGAATTCATGGTTTGGCGAATTAGTACATAGGCGAATTCACAAGGCAGTTTGGGAGTTTGGCATGCGAAGGATGCCAGACTGCCTTGCTAGAATGATTCCAACAATGACTCAAGAGTGAGCGCTGCAAAGCACCTTACGGAAATATGGGGACCGGGAAATTCTTGGATTGGCTAATTTGTGCGTAGGCGAATTTAAAAGCTCAAGGCAGCCTGGGTGCCTGTAAGTCAAGAGCGTAAAGCAGCCATAGCGAAATGCGGGGATGGGGGATTCATGCTTAGGTGATTTATAGGGTACGCTAGTTTTATTTAATTTTTCAGTATAATGCAAATTTGAAATAAAATAGAAATTTGGACCTATAGGCTCATGTGCTAATCATTATTGCTCTAAACAACTCTTGTGCTAATTGTAGTTAATACATGAGTTATAAGGTGACAGTCAAAACTAAGTAGGTCAACTTTTGTTTTATGCTCAATAATATAAAACGTATGATATCTCGTATATGAAAGTTGGGGTGTCGATCAGGTTCACTATTTTTTTAAATTGATATTTATGTGAGGTGAGTCTGAAATGTCAAAGGGCAATAACGTCTTAAAGTGTTTCAATGTAAGTACATACATCTGCACCGAAACCCAATATGATTCGTTACAATTTATGATTCTTATTGAAATATAGGGAAACCGTATGCGGATATTGAATTAATAGATTTCTATAGAATACAAAAGAAAGAAAGCTTTAAAATTATTTATACAGCAGATGCATTTTATGTAAGTAAATATCCTTCAAAACTAAGCAATTTTGGATACACTCTAACAGTTCACCGCATTTCCGCATAATAACAATTTTCTTGGCTTTTATCCAAGTGATATGACTTTATAAATTAGAGCAATACTTCATCCGCAATATTTTATTGAGAATATTCACATACACCCACACATACACCTTAAGTGGGTCGAATTATAATATCTCAACTTTATTCGTGGAAAATTAATGTCTGTTTTTTATAAAAAATTCAATACTTAGCTGTGCTACAATATTATAGAACACTTATTAAGCAATAAATGAGCAATGAGTAACTCATGCCCAATGTTGAACGTATAAATTAAAATCTTCGGAATGTTGGACACAGATTTATTCTTGGACATAGATTTTAAAATGAATAATACTCTAAATAAATTCACTTTCCTGGCGCTACAGTCCATGTACGACCCTGGCCTCTCCTACAGCAGCCGTCCATTATTCCTTGTTTTCAGCGCATCTACTCCAGCTCCGGATCCCCAGGGCCTGCACATCCTCTCTGACGTCTTCAATACACTTCTTCCTTGGCCTGCCTGGCTTCCTTCTGCCCTCAGGCTGTTGGTTGAGATCTTAGAGATCGCCCTCCATTCGTAGAACATGCCCCAGGTACCGCAGCCGTCTCTTTTTCACCTCAGCAATTAGGACAATATCACCGTAGAGGTGATATACTTATTGTTTGGTTCGAATGCGCCACTTGCCATCTTCACAAATCTCTCTGAGGATTTTTCGCAGCACCTTTCTGTCCCACACCCGAAGCACATTCTTGACACGTTCAGTGAGCGTCCAAGTTTCACATCCATATAACACCACTGATCGAATTATGATGCGGTACACGATGAGCTTGAGCTCTCTAGAGAGGGTTGAGGATTTCAGTAGCTTATTAGAAGCATAGAAGCATTTGTTGCCTGCGGGAATTCGTGCTTTTCGTTGTTCTCAGCCACCAGGGCTCTAGGTACTTGAAATCCCCGACTCTCTCTTACCATCCTTTTTCGGATTCCAAGTAATTCACCGAGTGGAGCCTTTCCTTTTCTCTCGTGCCGACGATGTATTTTGTCTTTTCGTTGTTTATTCTTAGCCCTAAGCGCCTCAAGCTTTCACTTATATCTCGCAGAGTCTCTGTCATTGCTCTCGAGCTTCTAACAAGAAGGAGAACATCATCTTCGAAGGTCATGTAGTGTAGGGATGTAGATAGTGTAGATAGTTCATAGTTAGTTGAGCGGGATCCTCCGCATGACATGCTCAAGCACAGATTGAAGAGGGTCGTCGAAAGTGCATCTCCTTGTCGCAGCCCCTTTTGTACCTTCAATTCGCTTGTTAACTGCCCCTGGATCTTGACTCCCGCGCTAGTGCATCTTAATGTTACATACACCACACTAATGATGTTCTTTGCCTCTCCGATCTCTTCCAATATCACTTGGACCTCTTGACATCATATGCTTCTTTGTAGTCATGTAGAGTTGGTGCACGCTGACATTATGCTCGTAGCACTTCTGCAGAATCTGCCATGATGACAGGATATAGTCCAATGTTAACCTGTTGCGCCGAAACCCACACGAGTATTTGCCTAATTCTTTCTCCACATATGTCTCAAGCCTCCATGCCAGTACCTTCATAAATATCCTGTATGCAACTTTCAAAAGAGAAATCCCACGATAATTACTGCAAATCATTACAGCAAACCTTCGTTTTCCCATACCGAACGAACGAGAGTCTGCATGCTGTCGGTCACCTCCTCCCCACCATACTTGAAGAGTTTAGCTGAGTTGCCATCCTCTTCTGGCGCACGACTGGTGCACATAAAGAAGATCGCCTCTTCCACCTCTTTTCGAGTCACTTCTGGCAGAACCCCCTCTTCACCAGCGTTGTCCATCTGGCCATTCCTCACCTGGTCTGGTGGTTCCGAGGTTCCCTCCTCTGCAGCATTCAGAAGGTTTTCATTTGCCTTTGTTAGTGTCCATGTTTCTGAGCCGAATGTTACTGTTGGTTTTATCACTTTTAGCTACTTGGATACTAATGGTGACTTACCCACATTGATAGAACTGTAGTAGCATTTATTTCCGGCCACTATTCGAGCTTCAAGTGCAGTTGTCAGGTCATTGTCTTCCGTTACGATTCACCCAAGATATTTAAATTGTCTCAAATCCTTCAAACTCCCGGACATTCCTCCATCCGGTCTTGGCGTCCCATGATGGCTGCTTCGGACTTCAGGACTTCTAGATTTTCCCTTGGTGACCCTTATCTAGTAGCTACCATATCTACGCCGTCAGCATTGGCGAGATTTTGGCATGCACTATTAAATATGCAGCCTCCAACGTTAACAGGACACATTCTTACACCTGTGCTAAATTTATTAACTTAGATATTTTAATCTAAAGATTATATTTTTTCTATAATATATTTTAGAAAAAATATATCCAAGGTTAAAAAAATATATAACAGTTCTGCACGAATACCATCTTCTCCAGCTACTTTGTGGTTATTTAGGTTCGTTATAGTATCCTTGACCTCGTCCAAGGTGGGCTCCGCCACTTCCACCGCATATTCCGTTACTTTGTATTGTTCTCCATTGGACTCTTCATTTAATAACTCCGTGAAATATTCCGCCCATCTGCGCAACACTAGTTCTGGTTCTCCAAGAAAATAATCATCTTTTGCTCTACAAAAGGACGTGTCCGACTAAAACTCCTTTTTTATTCCTTTCAAGTTCTTGTACATTTTTCGCACCTCTTGTTGATTATGGCAATTTTAAATTTCCTGGAACTTAGCCTTTTCTATTTCCGTTTTCTTTGGCCTACATATCTTGTTGGCGTTTCTTTTTTCGATCACATATATTTGCTTGTTGTACCGGGTGTCCCATTGCAGATATTTCCCTCTTCTCCCATCCCCACCGTTGTACCTCGACTATTCGCCGCAACCCTGGACAGGGATGCTCTTTATACCCCTGGGTTGCTCTTTATACCCCTATCGACTGGGTCCTCAACTGAACTTAGCCGTTATCGAAGTACCTTTGTCCAGGTCTGCCACGAGGAGACGCCACTTGAGAATTGCGCAGGTAGACTCAAAGACTGTGGTGACTCTGGTATCCCCTGAGCCGGATTAATGGTATTGTATAGTGCAATGGAAACCCCATATAACTAATACTAACAGGAGGTGTTTGGAGAATGGTAACCACGGCTCCTATACTACCAGATATCTATAAGCAATGTTTAATACATTTTATATTTGGCTTTCGGACCGGTGGAGTTATCTGGAGGATAAGAATTATGCTGATTATACTCCAAGATAATTCCACCAAAGCATTTATATGTAATGTATTTAAGTTCAATTTCAGATTTATTGATATAGCATAATTCATTAACTAACAGGGGATATCTGGAGGGTGAGAACCACGGTGGCCATACTCCCAGATATCTCTAAATACTGCATATAATTATTCGGAGTTATCTGGAGGATAAGTAGTACGGTACTTATACTTGATAATCCATAAAGGCATTTGACGATTCGTCACAAATATGTTAACTTTGCAAAGCAACCAACAGTCTATATATTTTCATTGTAATGTTTTATATTTTTTCATGTTTATATATTTTCATGATCTATATTTTTATATAAGTTATATTATTACACTTAAGAGGTATAAAAAAAACCTTTTAATAATTTTAATAAAGGAACCCTCTAAGACTATTTAATACATGGATCCTCTAAGAAAATGCAAAGCAAATTATTACACATATTTTAAACACAATTATGCATAAATGATGTAATTAGAATTGATAATCGTTAATAAATAAAATATACACAATGTACATCTGTGAACAAAAAAAAACCACTTGAACGCTTCCCAAACATTGTCAGCTAAATCAATTAAAATGAAACAAAATGTTTAATGGGCCAAAGTAAATGCATAATAATGCAAATAGACGTACAATTTATTGTTTCTTATTTTATATATTTCCTTTGTTACGTGCTCCATTAAAATATTTTATATATTTAAAAACGTCGTAAGCACTATTTTGTATCACTTACTTTGTGACGCAAGTTTCGCACATGAGTCCATTATCGAACTGACGATTTGTTGTTATGCTTGACAGTGTGTCGCTGTCGGCGCATGTCTGTCTTCTGTCTTCGGTTATATTTGCAGCGTGTCGGGTGTACTACTATTTCTCTGTGGTGTTGATGCTCATTTTTACCGTATAAAAATGAACATCTACATCAGAGAGAAATAGTACACCCGACAACGCCGCAAATATAACCGAAGACAAAAGACAGACACGCACAGGCAACGACACACTGCCAAACATAATGACAAATAGTCAGTTCGACAATGGACTCATGTCCGAAACTCGAGTCACAAAGTAAGTCATACATACTAGTTCTTCCGACTTTTTTAAATATATAAAATGTCTATTATTTGTAAATATCTATTGTCACTTCACTTCATACATAAGACTGAGTATTTTGAAAAGAAATTGATTTCTGAGAGATTTCTTATTTACACGTTACGCTGTGCGTTTCTATTTATTTAGAACCCGCTGTTCTAAATTTAGTTACTCCACAAAAACTTGAATCTGCTATCATCGAACCAACAACTATCAGAAAAAGCCACTAAAAAACTCATACTTGTTTATTATGCACTATGATCTATGTGAATGCGCACACGTTCATAGTTTAGAGGAAACTCTGATTTTAAGATATTATTTATTTGTTTTTCCGTTTAGAAACAGTTGAAGATTGTGACGATTTTAAATGTTTGGTGAACGTGAAAAATTATAAATCCTTAGTTCACAAGAAGTATTTAACAGCTAGTGACCGGTTTCATGTGGTTATTTTATCGATTGGTCAGGTATCATTTTGCTGAGTTGATACAAATTTCGAAAGCATGTCTACTAAAGTTTTGTGGAACACGAGGTTTCAACATTTTTATGTTTCTTAACATTTTTTTTGTTTTCTGTAGGAAGTGGAGAAACTCTGTTGTGATTGTATAGTTAGGGAGATTGGTGAGTTTATTTGAAGGAGGCTTTAGGATTTATCAACCTCTTGGTAATGAGTGGAATACTTTTAGAAATTTTGGTAAGCTGATAGCTTGCAGGGAAGATATACGCTATAGTATTTGCTTCACAGCCAAGGGAAAACCTGCAAAAACCTTGGCCATAGCATGGTCAACTGATGAGGGAATTTGGTTTAATGGGATGAGTTCTAACAACTCTTTTACTTCTTTTACTCTCTCAAATTCCTCCAAGTGGTTTTTTTTCTGAGAGAAGCTTCTGACCATCCCCTTGTGTTAGAAATTTGCTGAGTACAATTTTGGAAGATTGGTGAGTTGATTCATTCTTGTCTATCATTTAACGTCAACTTTTAACTCTATCGAGATACAAAAATCGATTAAAAGAAAATATTGTCAGGGAAAATTTTAGATCTGAGATCGGAATAATTCTTAAAATAAATTATCCGTTGTTCATTTTATTTTTAAAATTTTCATTTCTTAATTTAAATTATCAAATGTGTTTTTTCAATGTGTTTTTATTTCATTTGTAAATCAAATTAACTGATCCTGTGTTAATTAATAGGATATAGGAAATAACCTCTTAATAGGAAATAAATTCATTTAATTCATAAAGTGAATATACTTGGACGTAGCACAATAGCTACGGAGTATTGTTGAAATCCTTCTACATTTGTATTGTGTTTATACAACATAAATTTTATGCTGCATATAATGTATTAATAATAAATTAATTTTAAATACATAGGGGCTATAAATTAAAACAATCTGTCATGCTCTTTGTAATTTATTGTAACATTTTAAAAATAGTATCAAAGTGTTAACCTGTAAGGAGTTTAGGATTTGCTAAGGAAGCAATTTAATTTCTTAAATGTTTCTAGATCTAGATCTTGCTAATTTTTTTAACGTTTCTGGATCTTGCATTGCCTGCAGTCGCCTAAAAATACCAAATACAAATTACAATCCATAAATTACGTAAATTTTAAAATTTTGAGTGGCACAAATGTGTTTAGAGAAATAATTTTTTTAAAACTGTTGGAGAATGTGTTGGCGAAGTTACATGTCGTTATCAAGAATTGATGAATAGTATGAACGTTTTCAATGGTCAAGAAATCAAGAAATTATTTTAGTAAAACAGAGATCAAAAGATGTACTGGGAAACAAGCATTACGTGAAGTTTAAAACTAGAAATTGACGAAGACTTTTAAGAATCTGAGGAGACTTTTAAATTAATGAAGAATTAGATAGAGCTTTAATCATGTGAAAGATTTAGTGACGCATAAGTGTTTGGAAATGATCTTGCGGATTGAAATTTTGTATGCTTCTGAATTGCATTTTGAAACCAAATAAGTGGCTAGAGTAGAGTTGATACAGCAAACAGCAAGTATAGTTTGTCTGAGAGACATGTATAATGATGATATTTGAAGTGAATTTAACGAAAGCTGAGTAAAAATTAAAGAAGAGCTAGAAACATAGGGTGCAAAAAACGACCGTGATATTATATATAATTGTAACTAGTGATATCGCTTACCGGGGTTGTTGTTGTCGAAGTTGTTGTTGTTGGTGTTGTCGTTGATGTTGTCGATGATGCTGTTGATGATGTCGTTGATGTGGTAGACGTTGTCCTACGACCACACCCCCAACCCCAATTCCAACCCCAACGTCGGGCCCTGTCAGTGTTAATTACCTGAAAATAAGTTATATCAAAATTCTAAAGAAAATGTTGGAATGCGTTGAAATTGACATAAAGATGAATATAATGTGAGCTTTTGACAAAAGATTTATTGGAGTATCAATGGCAGTGCCAGTCTTCAAAATAGGAAATAAGCATAAAGTGCGGCTTCTACTATAGAGCGGCTTCTAATGCCTCTAGTATTCCCAAAATGTTTGACACATTCGTTAGTGCTCGGTTGATGCCCTTTCTGGAATATAAAACCACAGCATGGTTTTACCAACAGTAGATCTACTTTGATTAATTTGCTGAATTATCTAATTTATATTCGTGCGAGCCTCTGAGAGGAGACAGACAGTACACGCGATCTGCACTACGTTTCTAAAGAGTTCGATAAGGTCAATCATGACTTATTAGTCCCAAACGCTTAGTAACGTATGTATTGGAGGAACCTTATTGGGATGCTTTTATAGCTTTTTGTGTAACCGTTCTCTATATATTTCCTACTGACTTCTGGTGTACCGCAAAGATCACATTGTGATCCACTTTTATTCAATATCCTTATAAATGATGTTGGAGAAACAATACATCATTCTAAATTCTTTTTGTTTGCTAATGATCTAAAACTATTCAGAGCCATAAAGACACAAGCAGATGTTTTCGCATTGCAGTAAGTGATATTAACGCGATGGAGTTTAATATTGATAGATGTCAAGCGATGGCATTTTTGGATCCAACGAAATTTTTACTTGGAATTACTTCGTTTATAATAAGAAATTGAAGATGTAACCGAAATTAAGGATTTATGTATTATATTGGATAATAAGTTATCAATTGATAATCATATTTAGTATACTGCTAATATGTCTTTTAAAACACTCGGATTTATATAGAGAACCTGATGAAGTTTCGATATTAATAGTTTGAAGTCTCTGTATTGTTGACCACTGAGACGGTCAATTCACCACTGAGATGACCGGAAGGTACTGTTGTTAATTCAGACCTCTCGGACTCAAATTTTTCTCGGTCGAAAGCAGAGGCATGTAAAGGTCTTGAATGTACTCTGTTTCATCCCTCTTGCGCTGGGAAATATAAAATTGACACTTCGGAGATTGGAAATAACGTTTGCTGCAAACGTTTGAGCAAACAAACAGGACTTACATAACAACAATGGCTGACGATGACCTTCGCGTGAATACACAGGTTAGTAACTATATCGAATTGAATATACTGCCAAAACTCATAAGACTACATTAAGAGAAGACTATACTGTTATGAATTCTCTAGTGTTACAAGTGGACGGACATACCAAATTGGTACCCTCTGTTGACTTAACTTTGAATGAAACACAATCAGCTGTTGTACAACTAACTTTCCCATATAATAGTCTGAACGTCAACACAAACAATAGCAAGCGTGTGCATGAACGAGGAAGTGCTACTCATAATGGTCGGCGCAAAGGCAGAAATGATTCCAATGAAGCAAGTACACGTAATGCATACAATGTGCATAGAGGAATTACTACAATCACTGCGAAGCGTAATAATAATAATTTGCTCGCCAATGTTGTCGCAACTTCTCAAACTGATGAAATTTTGGGGAAAACCAGTATTCGCACCTCAGTTGGAATCTCTAACATTATTCCCAACCTCAGAGGCACTATCAAAATCGGTTATTTATATAAGATCTGCTGGCTTGTATAGAAAAATATGACGCCACATGCGAACAAATTTCGAAAAATGAGGTTTCAGCTTCTTATAAAATTATGTATCCATTTGAACATCAAACTATATTCTTCAATTGTGGATTTTAGCCTATAAACACTTTTTCAAGCGATTTAGGTTTAAGCCGAAACGTAAAGTCGCATGAACTCATAATAATCAAAACTTTCACTCAATATTAGACAAGTGGACCCTGCTATGCAATCCTGCGATTTACACATGGAAAAGACTTCATCATTCATTCATCTTCTCCTTGTAAGAAGAGTGTGATATCTCTGTTACATTTAAATATCTGGAGTCTAAAAAATAGGGTACTTCGCAATATACTACCAGCTTTTCTCATAATATCTGAGCACTGGCTTATTATGGAAAATATATAATCACTCTATTTAGAGCACTATACTTTAGCTATTGCATTTTGTAGAACTAAAAATTTGCATGGAGGAATATGCATCTTTAAATAAAAAATCTGCGAGTTTGATTCTTATAAAATTATTAGGGAGGACGTTGTAAGACTTGCAGTGGGTCACAAAGCTGAGTGTTGTATTTTGGACTTTAAAGCACGAGGTAAAACGTCCGTCTTGATTGGTATGTATTGCTGGCCTAATGTTAACATTCGAGATATATGTAACAAAGTGACTGACATTCTTGATAATATTGAATGATTTAACGTACACTCTTCTGGAATTAATCATTTTAACTATT
>WYDF02018673.1:0-13294 GCA_009867245.2 Adranes taylori
AAATGTTTCGATATATAATTTTTATTGTATACTTGAAGAATTTTGAAGTTATTTTGTGTACTAACATCATGATTGCTGACTAAAATGTGCTTAGCAAATTGACCTTTTCCATTGGTAAGCCTGACAGAGTTGGCATGCTCTAACTTTGAAATTTCTTAAAATTAAACCCACATAAAAGAAGTTACAGGTATTGCAATTAAGTCAATAAATACCACAATGATCTATTAAAGGAGTTTTGTCTTTATTGCTTTTGATTCTGTTCAGGTCATTGGAGGTGTGAAAGGCTATTTTCATATTATGTTTTTTCAAAACTTTAGTGAATCTATTGCAATGGTTATTTAGATAAGTTAAAGAAAAATATTTTTTTAGGTTCCTCCTTTGAGAAAACATAACTATGAGTTAAATTGGTGTTCAGCTTATTAAATTTATCTAAGAGTAATTTGAGAATAGCATTATTTTCGAAACCATTTTGTGACGCTATCCTTCTAATGGTGTTAACGTCAGTGATATAAATATCTTGATGGTCTGGTATTATCATTGCCCTATGCACAAGTGAACTGAAGCCTGCCAATTAGTGTGAGAAAGGTACTGCCGATGAGTTGTGTATTAAAGTATCACAATAAATTTGCTTCCGATAAATTTGAAATGATAAATCATGACTACTAAGATCTATCGTTACATCTAAGAAAGGAAACTTATTATTCTGAGCCAATTCATAAGTAAAGGCAATATTATCATGAAAACAACTGAAGTATGAATTGAGCAATGGTATATCATCAACAGACCCATCAAAAATGAACATAATGTCATCGACATACCTTCTTTAGAATTTTATTTTAGAAATGAACTAATTATTATCAAAAGTTAATATCTTATTTTCCAAGTTACACATAAAAAACTCAGCAAGAACTGGGCTCTGACCACTACCCATTGGAAGTCCAGAAATCTCTGTTCTAATGACATTGTTAAATATGAAGAAATCCTGTTTTAGGCAAAGTTTTAATAAGTCTATTAAAAACACATAGTTAACGTTCGACAATGAGCTATTAACTAGTATATCTAACACAATGTTAATGACCTCACATCTCGGAAATGATGGAAAAAGACTTGATACACCAAACGAAAACATTTTATAATTGGGCAAGAATTCCAAGGTTTTAAAATCATTAACCAGATGTTCTGAGCTTATCAAAGAGTGGTTATTGTTAACTAAAAACGGTTTTAAATAAACCATCTGGTGAAATTGTACATCAGTACAGAACAAAATGAAACAATGGGTTTTACTGGAATACTTAAAATATTGTCTTTTGTAATTAGAACATCCTTCTTCAACTTATGCCATTTGGGCAGGGCATAACATTTTGGAATTAAAAAATGCTTATGGAGAATATATTTAACAGTTTTATATGTACCAGGTTTAGTTTTTAATAGATTCTTTAGTTCAACAAGCAGACCATTAGTACGATCCTTATTAATTATTTTATATTTGTCTGAATTTAAAATGTTCTCCACTATTTCAATATAGTCTGAATTATTCATCAGTATTAAACTATTTCCTTTGCCCGCCTTCGTTAAGTTCAAATTCTGAGATCATCATATTTCAATAATTTAATTTAAAACCCCTGAATCTTGTGTGGTTTGAAATTTGTTATAATAAAAAACCCTCTCTAAGTTTGTTTTATATCATTAATAAAAACTGTACCTTCTATAAGTTGAGGATAATTCTCAACTCTATGTGTTAGTTCTGCTCTTAAATTGAGATTACTAAGATTGACTTCACGTTCGTGAAAGTTATTTAACAAAGGTTTATGATTAGTGAATATTGTATCTTAAATTGTTGTACCTAGTTACGTTATGTGAAGGGTATTTTAACAAGAACATGTTACTTAAAGTAGTGGAACAAAGATTATCATCCTTTTTTGTTGTGCTAGTTTTCAAATTTGGAACAATATCCTCTTTTGAAGAATTTAATTTAATAGAGAAATGTTCTTTCGGAATGATTGAATAGTTGTTAAACGTTAATGGATGTACGTTCAAAGGAATTGAGCTCAGAACAAAATCCTCAATTTATAATGTTGATAAAATATTGGTTATATAATTGTTCGAATTTATAAAGGGTAACTCAAGTTGAGCAAATGGATCTTCAACACTTCTATCAATTTGATCAAAAGAAACTGTTGTTGGCGTGAAACCATCATCTATCGAAATTGGTAACAAATTTGTTGAAAATGATTCTGAAATACTAGAGGGTACTTCATTATCCTCTACACGATTTACACGGAAGATTGAGAAATGTTATGAATAAGGTTAGATTGAAAACAGCCATCACTTTGTGGCCCTGGTGCAATAGAATGAAAAAATTTTTCTGAGTTGACCCTAGGTAGCTCAAGTTAGGTTGAAGATCTTCAGCAAGCAATTGATTATTGAAGTTCAACGAATCCAAAGGTGTAAAATAAAAATCATGTTCGGTTTCTATTTTCGATAGACAATCATATCAAACTATTTGGTCTGACTGCCCAGAACATACCACTCGAGGATCATCATCATTTGGCCCGATGTTCGATCTACCAAAGAAAACATTTCCTAAAGACGCAGAATAAAATGTGGAATGTCTGTTGGATATTTTCCTACTAAACGAGAAAATTTTGAATCAAATTTACGTCTGTATTTACGACAACTTTTGAAGACTTGAGTAAAGCTCGCTACCAAATGTCTGTCAAATACAATTGGATGAACATCTTTCGTTAAATTTAAATAAATGGAATACAATTCCCTGTCTATTTGTGACAAACTAGTATATAAATTTTTAATACTGTAGTTGAGCCAGTCTAATTTAGCTTTTGTTATAATATTACTGATTCTATTTTTTAAACCATTGACGTGTTTCCCATAGTTACCCCCGTTGGCGTGTTTCCCAGAAACATGTCAAGTTTAAGCATTGAGTGTTCCTCGTAGCTGAGTAAACTGTTACGATCCGCCGGCTGGATGCATTGGTTATATTAAATATTTGAAATATATGGAGTTTTGGAACACGTAGATATAATTCATTGAAATGAGGACTCCAACACTGAAATGTTCAAAATTCAATATGAATCCTATAGGTTTCATACACCTATATGTATTATATACATACAATTCGCTTTCTGAGTACTTCTATATACTCTATGTCTCCGCTGTTTTGAATTATGTGGTGAATCTATACCTCATCAGGAGTAACCAATTGTGGTAAAAAAATTTAAGAAGTGGAATAGTGGAAACACAAACGATATACACGATGCTAGCGGGCTGGAACAAGTGCTAGGTCTTGAATGAGCGCTCGGCACAGCAAAGGTTTTATATTTCTGAACGTTTTTCATTATTTTGTTATAAGTTCCGAAATTGAATGGGTTCTAAATTTACGTTATCAAAGTAATTATTTGTATCAATTCACATATTTCTATCATCAATTTAATTCTTTAGTTGTAACTTGTTCTAAATTAATCGGACAATTAATCATAAATTCTATATCTTTTTCTGTGTCATTACGAATACTACATTCAACATTATTAATATTTATTTCTACTAATGATTCTGGAATTTCAATTCCAGGAATGATTGTTTGTTTGGGTAAAATACCTATTTGTGTCACATGCTACTCTTCGACACAGTAATATGATTGCCATTTTTTTAATTTGATTTATCAATATTATTTTCTGTTGGTAAATATAAAGGAATTTTGCTGAATTTGTAATTAATAATATATTTTTAAAAACAATTTTGCTCCTAACTGTTTTAATAGATCTGATCCTATAAGTCACTGATAATAGCCATTTAAATGAAATATATAAAATTTATATTTAATCTTACCTATGTTAAAAATTTGTGGCAATGGTATACCTGCTACTTCACTGTGAAGACTTGTTTGGAGAACGGATTTAATTTCAAACTTTTCATTGTGAAATATTACCTACGAGCTATATTTTTGCATAAAACGGATTTTGAATCTGTCATGAACTTCAAGTTTCAATCTGGGATAATTATACCGGGTAATTTTCAAAATTTATGCTTACTACGTGTTGTTTTATAGGTTTAAAGAATCGTGAAAATTTTGGTTTGACTCATCGAATTCAATTTGTGAATTGTAAAGTTAACAATCTTGATAATAGTTATTAGCATCACACTAGTTATATTGTTCAGAGTTTACTGTACAATATTCAGTATAACAGGTTGGAAAGTAACAGAAAGTATTCAATCCTTTACCCATTTGGAAGTATTTTGTATTTAATCTTTTATTATTATTTGACTACATCTATCCCCATTTTACACGATAGATAGGTTCCTGAAAAAAATGAGTAAATTGAAATTGTAACGTTTTGAAAATAATACGGGGTAACTCCAAAAGTATTTAAAAGATAAAGTATGTTAATTTTGTTTTTAAGGTACATAAATCAAATAAAAAGATTGAAAGGCAAAAACTATATTAATTCTTGTATTAATTAGATAGGAAGTACAAAGGAACAAAATGTAAAGGTTGATGGCAGTTATCATCATTCATCACTACTACTAATCACTGTCAATCTCTTCCTCGTAACTGGTTCGATGTCACTTTCGATGCCACAATTTTATGTGAATTGACAACTTAAGTGTATAAATAAAACTTACATGTTTTCAAGTTTTGCGAAAATTTAACGATCATAACAATATTTATAATTCTACTAAAACATATGCTAGTATCCCAGGACTTATTCAGAGAAATAAACCATAAAAAATGTAAAAATAACTAATCAATAATATTTCTTAATTTGATGTTTGAAATGTTCAATAAAATTTGAGTTACTCAATTTGAAATGTAAGTTCTCTTTGGATTACAATAGTTTGGGCTTCATAATGAGTTCAAGAGGCTTCTATAGCTGTTAAAAAGCAGCTGATTTCCTAGTCTGGATGACATCTATTCCATTTATACGTTACAAAAATTTCAAGCGACCTGGAACTAATTATACATAAAAAGTATTTCATTAGAATCCGCACATATCCATTCCACGTCAAATAAAATAAGAAAAGTTTGGTATTGCTCTACTTTTGGGAATGTGATGAAATATATCACATTTGCATTCCATTGTGGGTGTTACGAATCTGCAAAATATGCCTAGCGCAGAAAAACCAATCAAGGACAAATACATAAAACGTGCGTATGAAATTCCGTGATAGAAATAGATGTGGTTTATAATTTACAAACAGAGCATATCAATTTAAATATTATTAAATCATATTTTTGCAATTGTGAAATGAATTGTATATTACGCGTAATTTAATAAGTAATACGTACAAATACTCTGTAGTTTGTCTTTAATGAGTTTTAAAATTTAGAATAATATTAGAGTAAATTTCATTTAATCATATATTTTTGGTTTAAGGCGATCGGTGAAAATATTTATATTTATACATATCCTAAACAAATGTTAGGTTACTGTTATGAATTAATAACATATGTTTGTAAATATAATTACTTTTAAAAGTAATATACAATAAGCAACTAATAAATTTGATTTGATATTTAATTTATTGTATCGTATTATATAATTAATACCTGAGGCAATTATTTCAAAACTGTCGACACAAATATGTGAAATGGCTTTAAATGTCATTCTTATAGTTACATTTATATAAAAACCGCAAAAAGCACAACCTGAAAAAAATTTGCAAACTTCATTTCGAGCTAAACACTACCTTACTATATTAAGATGCTAGAAAATTGAAACTGACTAAAGTATTTAACATATTGATACTTGACAATTCCAAGCCCCAATAAAATATCTTGTTTTTCAAGATTTTTTAAATATACCTGTCATGCAGAGACGTAACGCAATAATTCTATTGATTCAAAACCTTGCATATGTAAAGTTAAATGAATAATATTTATATCCTTATATTAAAAATTATTTATGTTTTTATTATGTATTTAACTATTTAACCTTTAGTCTTAAAAACGTATATAACAAAATCAAATCGACTATCTTTAAAAGTTTAATTTGTAACTTAAAACATTGGAGGACGTATTACTTAAATCTTAGAAAATACATTTCAAAAAATATTTTTTTAACAATAGAAAGTACTTATTCGTTACTTCTGAGAGAGAGATATTTTACAACAATAAAGTGCTTAGCGCGTACAGCCATGGAATGCCATGCATAAATATGCAATGAATTAAGGTCTCACGCCAGTGGACCTTGTTTTTAAAAACAATTCTTTTTATTTTTAAATTATTTTGAAAATTAAAGATTTTTGTTTTATTATTTTATTTTAACTTATAATCTTTACGTGTTTTGCTAGGACGCGTATTATTTAATATGGATGCTATGTTGCAATCTTTACTTCTATTAATTATATTTCATTTAATAAATTACTTTTTGTGATTCAACAATTTATTACTTTGAATTGTACAATATATTATATTCAATTACTAATTTTTATTTACTATTTAATTCAAAAAACTCATAACCAAGGTTAACGTAATGGTTTCTACTTTGATTTATAACACTTAACACATTTAATTAACTAAGTTAATATCAACGCCCAAAGTTTAAGATGGCTGCTTGATATATTTTATAAACTAAACTCTATTCTACATTGCCTTACGCTAAGTGCTTACGTATAAAAACGGACAAGAAGGATTCAGCGCAATGGTTGCAATTTATATGTCTTGTTGTTGGGCGTTCGTTTTCATGATGGCGAAACAAACGAACAGATACGAATGTTATTACTGGTGTCTCCGCTATTGGTATTATATTGATCGACCTGTTGAAGTAAGGGATGCATGCACGTAACTCGTTTTCCCTTCAGAATATTGAAGTTTATTCTATGACTTCAATTGAACGGTATTTATCGGAGTCGGAACGTCATATATTTGGTTTACTTCTGGTGTTTTAGTTTTATTAATTTTGGATTTCTTTTACATAATTTTAACTTCCATACTAAAACGCTGAAAAATAAAGTTACTATGAGAATTTTCCATATTCTGGTTGTTCCATGAATAATTGAATTTTGAATTCCATTTAATAACTCATTTTGATTTTGTAATTGATTTTGGATTGATTACATTTAATCCAGGTTAATTGTTTCAACCTGGATTAAAGTCCATTTTAATTGGTTCCATTTTTATATTTTTATCATTGTCGTCCATATTGATTTCTGGTAGATGTTTATATGAGGTTTCCATAAGTTCGGTACGTAACTTCCTTTTAATGATGTTGTTTCGTAGTTAGATTTACAGGAATACTGTACTATAATTTCTTTCGGTGTTATAACTAACCATTTGCTTTCGGACATTTTTGAATTTTTCCATTTACCATTTTGATTGTGTGCTGTTGACAATTGTTATAATTTTTCGAAAATTGTAGTTCAAAATTTATTTCACATGGTACTGGTAACGCATTGATCTGATTAATTTCTTCTTTTCGACATAAATTATTATTGGATCTAACTTCTTGACATTTTCCATTACATAGATTGTAATGTTTATCATTTTGAACATGGTATTTGGTTTTTGGTGTAATTATTTTGAATGTTTCGCTTGGATGTTGGTAAATAGGAAAAGCGTATAGGTGGTAATAATTATAAGATCTCAAATCAACAATTGGAATTTCTAATATGAAAATTAATTTATTATAATCGTAGTAACTTTTGACAATAACTATTTCTTCATAAAGCATTAAATTTTCTAAAGTTATTTCGTATGGTAAATTTGCATTAAAGTTTTTGATTTTAATTCATTTATATAATAATTCAGAGCGTTCTAAAATTGAAGGATGGAATGCTTTTAACATAGCGAAAGTTATGGCTTCTACTAAAGTTTAAAAATATTTTTAAGTGACAGTATCTCAATAATGAATTGAAACATTGTTGCTTCTGTAGTACTGATTACATTCAGGTACATTTGAGCTATTTGTGCTTTATCTAGATCTTCTATTAATAATTGCATATAATCATTTATTAATTTTTGATTTCTACTTTCGATTTCTGATTTTTTGATTCCTGATTTCTAAGTTTAAAATAGTTGAATTGAATTTATTTGGTTGAATTGGAGTAAGCATTATTTGATTTGACATAATGTTTTTTATTTTGTCTTCATTTTTGCTCAACAAGTTTATAGCATTATTATACTCTTCTGCGTCATTAGCGTGTAAATTACAGGTAATAACTTTTAACGCGTTACCAAGAAAGTTAAATAAATCTCATTTTTGTCTATTCCTTGAAATTGGTAAATTTAATTGTTCAATCAATAACTTTATTACTTCATTTAATTGGTGGTAAAGGACTTTCTGACTATTTGATAAGACAATATTATGTATGATTTTCATTTCGAATTGTTGTACACTTGTACAGATTTGTTAATTTTATTGACTTGAAAGGATATGAAAGGTTGTCTATTAAGGATTGAATTGGTATAACTTTTATTAGTGTCCATTGATCTATTATATTTTGTGCAATGCCAATTTTATTTACTAGCATTCTAGGATTGGTGGTAACTTTTTGAAATTCTATTTGTCCTGCTGAGTAGCTGATGGTCCAAATTATGCACCTGAAACGTGGTTATGCTTTAAATTACGGAGTTGTCTTTGTAAAGGTTTTTTATCTTTTTGAATAGTCGCTACATGTTTGTCGTTTATGTAAATAACTTGGGAAGGTCTTTCGAATCTAGAAGCACTTTTACTGCGTTTATCATTTTTATCATAAACTTCTAATTGGTAATCAAATTATTGTGTCATCACGATTGTTTGGTGATTAAATCTAATTTGCGTTTTTCTGTCCTTTCTTCAATTTTGTCATAGAGAGTACATACTTTTTGTTTCTGGTTGTCTACGAAATCGTGTAGAGCTTTTTGTTGGTTATTTATGTCAAAGATTCCTCTATTACATGAATGTCCTAGGATTAGTTCCAAAGGTGCATAATTAGTTGTTGAATGAATGGAATGACTGTAATCCATTACTGCAAAAGGAATTATTGAATAGATATATGTTTGATCTCTGTAGCCATGGCATCTGTACGAACAGATGTCAATACGTTTCGTATATTGTTTATTCAAGCACAAATAACGCATCAGTTAAAAGTACTTACAGTTTAGTCTATTTAGAGCAGTGATTCTCAGTCTTTTTTTTACTTGGACCCCCAAAAACAACTTTATTTCAACTAACACAACTTTATTTGTTTAACTGGGTGCCAGCCAGAGACTTGTTCCTAAATCTTGGATAAAAATAGTGGTAACGAGTGCACACAAAAATAGATATCGGAAGTAACAATATTACGATAACTAACACTTTATTAATATTTAACACATACACAATAGTATAACCCTATGCGTGCCATGAATATTCTAATAGAAAATAAATAATATACTTAAATGCAATATATAAGATTTAGTGATAAAGTGGTAAATAATACTGTAAATTTTAAATTATTCCATATTTGTATGAATTGGATGGAATAAACATCAACAAATTTCTTAGTTTACGATAATGATTGTTAAGTTTTAAATAACCTTTTTACAATGCATATTTACAGAAATATTTAAAAGCACTCTGCCTAATATTTACTTCTAGTCTCAATTTAATTCTAGTTTTCTTAAGACTCAATAAGTAGTCGCATTTGATATCAAAAATAACAATTAGTTGCCTAAGGTATCCTTTTAATTGCGAACACTAAATAACATTCTGAGACTCAAATGCGCGTGCTACTTGCTGCGCCCTTAAACTAGCTGCTCAACACTACTTCAGTATCCAATCAATTAATCTTTACGGCCAAGACATCCAACATTGAAATCAATAAGCTTTCACTGTAAAGTTCATCTATAAGCTAATAGGCTTTGTATGCCCTAGGGTTGTTATCTATAAGTCATAAACACATTCTAGCGCCATCTTGACAATCAAAGTTAATAACCTTAACCACTCTGGACTATGGTGTGTAGTAGCTTAATTTAAATTCTCTACCAATCTGCCCTCCCATTTTACACATATTTTTCACTCACATTGACATTTTAGATTTGGGTCATTAAATTAGTGGAGAGCCAAGAAATTGGCTTCTATACACAACAACAATTTCCAGGAGAGTCTTTACTTCAACTTAGCAAAACAAGATGGATCTCCTCCAGTTGTTCTATTCAAAATCTCATTGGATCAACGAAATCCAGCGACCAACCTAATCCAACGACCAATCAGATAATTAGAAATTTAAACATCCGACAGAGAGTACGGCAATTTTCCCTTCCAAAGAGGAGAATTCAACACTGCTACCAACTTTATAACAACAGAGGTTCACACGATAACATAGACGGGACAATTCAATCCTATTAACCATGTCGTCTGCACGTACCGGCTTACAGCAAATTACGAACAGTAACTCGATCCAGGAGCAAAATCCAGGTATTTACAGTACTCAGCCGACTCCAACAAGCACTCTAAATGTTACTAGAATCACGAGTATTACGTCTACAATGACAAAATTCAATTATGACCCATATTTGACCAAATAACGACCCTCATAACGACAACCATTCATCAATCAGCGCCAAAGGATGCGTAAAACTCACACAACGAATTTTACATAATTAGTGAAAGATTCCGCTCTATACGACCATCACATATGACCGTCATATGTGACGATCAAATGTTGACAGAGAAAGATAAACAAACTAAATTTTTATTTATGTATTCTTTTGAAGTAATTAAAGATATATAAATGATTTGGTTATAATACAGAAGTAACTAATATTAAGACAATGCGGAAAAACGTTTCTTCGACATAAAAGTGTAGTCTTTACTGATATAGTAAATAAGTAAACAAGCCTTTTTAGCTAAGAAATAATCTCAAATAAGCTAAATCAAATGTGCTACGATGCTCAAACTGCTGTTATTTGAACTTATTGTTTGAACTGTTATTTGTTATTTGATAATTAAATTCAAACTTATGAGAGTGATTTGACGTAAATCTATCCTTCGATAGATGGCGTTACGTGACAACGAACGCCATATTGGTTTTGACATATACCATCCAACATATGACGTCTGTCAAAATTTGAAGCAAAAAGAACAATTAATTTGGTTTATACAGTCGTCGCAAGCAAGCAACTTTTGTGTTTTGTGAAAAATGGAAAAAGTAGAATATCGTTCAGTAACTAAGTTCCTTTACAAGTAATAGAAAAACAATGCAAAAATCAAAGCCGTACTGGATGCTGTCCATGGTGGCGAGTCCGCCCCGTCGTTCGCAACACTTATATTATGGAAAGCTGAATTTGTTTGTGGCCGTACGAATGTTTTTGATGATGACCACCCAAGGTCCTCAAATATCGTCGCTACACCATAAATGGTCACAAAATCCATAATATTATTATGTCTAACCGTCGAATCAAAATCCGTGAGCTAACAGAGTCTGCAAGCATATCAACTGAGCGTGTACACGCTATCATACATAAACATTTGAATATGAAAAAGCTGTTCGCGCGATGGGTGCAGCATTTACTCAATATCGACAAAAAAGGAACACGTGTGACGGATTCGGAGAAGCTTTTGGCGAAGATAAAACGTGATCCGAAGGATTTTCACTTTGGATGATACGTGGGTCCAGTACTACACGCCGAAGACAAAGGAACAGTCAAAGCAGTGGACAAAAGTGACCAAGACTCATTGAAGAAGGCAAAATTAACCCGATCGGCCGGTAAGGTGATGCGAAAGGCATTATTCTTATTGATTGCATGGCAAAGGGTAAAACTATAACGGGCGATTACTATGTAGAATTATTGGACCGTTTCGACGCCGAATTGAAGAAAAACGCCCTGGTTTGGCTCGTAAAAATGTTCTCTTCCATCATGACAACGCACGCGCTCACAGTCGTTTTGAAAAGTGTATTGTCTTAGAAGTGGATAATATTGAAAAATAAATGATAAAAAGACAAAACTTTTCTTACTTAGTGCTTTTCTTACTTAAGACTAGATTTTCTTCAAACCAACCCCGAATATCCGAACTCAAAACAATTTCCATAAAGAGGGAACTGAATACTGAAAGCAAATATTAAAAGTAAATTCTCAAGGCATCAATTCCCAACAACAGGTAACCAATTATAATCCATTAATTTGTTGTAATCCCTCAGTAACTATTACTTGCCGTGTCCGTTAACAGAACTCTATTGGTACTTCATATTACTAAAATTTCAACCAGATGATTTTTACATTTAGCTTTCATATCAAAGGCTCTAGATCTCGAGTGATGTTCCTCTGAATCTCATATTCAACCGCCAGTTGTCTTTCAAAGTAAAATAGTGGTTACAATGGAGGTTCCAATATAAATATCCTAGCAATCTTACAAATGGTGTCATTTTGAACAATAATACTCAAATGCATAATAATACTCAAGTCCAAAGGGGCGATGAATTGCAAAATAATATAAATACAACATCGATCCTACATGGAGGTCTTCCAATAAAGAAATCGGGTTCATTAAAGAAAACAGTCACAAAATATAAGCAGTAGTGGATTTAGAAATTATTAATGCTGTAAGGCGGATTTCTTTTAAATTTTTTACAAGCTTCAAAGATATTATATTGAACAAGAGTCTGAAAAGTCGATTATTGATCTAAAAATTAAGAAGATGGAACACTACACTACAATTCATTCCGAGTTACTCTTGGCTACAGAGTTTAAACCATTATTAGTGGTTTTATTCAGTTTATATTACATATTACAAATTACTAAATAAAATATGGAGATATGTGTATTATGCGTCATTTTGTTGACTGAAATTATCTGATCAATCATCTAATCTGATCAATCGTCTAATTTATTTTTTGTAACTAGAGATAGTAGTTTATCAAAAGATGATTTCAAGTAGGACTTTAATGTTTCAATTAAAGTGCTTATAAAATCATCAAATTCCATTCAGGTTCAATTGATTTCCAATAATTGTAAATTGTAGTATAATCTTAATTTTTCAAAAATATGTAAACAAATCTGGGTCTATTTACGTATTCTTTCAAAAAAGTTAACTATGTTTTTTACTAGTTCCTGGCATATAGTGATAAAGTGTTTCAACATTACATATGGCTACAAAATGAATTCTATTGCATGTGAAATAGACAACAAAATATGTTGTAAATCAAACACACTAATCTAACATTTGGTAAGTTATAGAGACATAAAAATTACCGATTTTTGCAATCTTAGACACATCCATCACAGATTCTTTAAATTTGTGATGTTGACCTGCGACCAAATATGTTGAAGGATCAACTAAAATTAATCCGCTTCTGCGAGAGTCGTGTGGATTAGGAT
>WYDF02018684.1:0-13294 GCA_009867245.2 Adranes taylori
ATATATAGACATGTATATCTACACTGTTTCAAGTCACATAGTTACAACAAATTCAAAGTATGTTAGTAATAAAATATGAAATCCTTTGATAACTCATTCAGCTAACTGGAAATACCTAGGTATTTGACATAAATAAAGAAATCAAAGTCACAGAAATAGTCAACATTTCAAATATTTACTTCGTGAAACCAAACCAAACGACACATGACATATATCTGTTAAACTGCAAACCCAAGAAGAAGATTAGTGTTGTAGAAAAAGTACTTCCTTATTTTTACATTTATTTATTTATTCACTACCAGTTTCGGCTTCTGGCCATCTCCAGGTAAAATGTAATTGAGTTATGAAGCAGTGCACGTTTGTTATTGCACATTGTATATTTTGTTTTGTTATTATCAGTAGCCACCTGTATTTCATAGCTCAATTACATTTCACCTAACAATGGCCAGATTTTTCGAAACCCAGTGGCATAGCATAGGGGACCAGAGCGGGGCATGAATCCGGGCGGCACAGATGTGACGAGCGGTCGAGCTGACTAATCCTCTCTAGAGCATCAGGCCATGGTCATTAGATCAGATACCTGTATTTTCGAACTACTTTGCTACTTATGCAGAATTTCAAGGCAATTAGACAAGTGCAATTCATTCTCCGGAAATAGAGTACCCGAATTATTACAGCTTCCCATTATTCCGAGAATTGGCAGCCTTCACCTTTTTATCATATCTATCCATAGATTTTTTGTGAGATCAAAACTAAAAACCAAAATGTATACAAAGGAATATGTAACATTGTGCTATAATAAGAAAACAGTGAGTAATCAGCAATTCATTTATTTATACTTCAAAAATTTATTAGCACCAAAAATTGAAATTCATAACCCTTTTTTTTTTTCAAGTCATAATTTTCTATTTAGTAATTCTTAATAACAGTTTCTAATGACAAAGCTGATAACTTGTTAGGAAATGAGATCGGGATGAAGGAGAGATGGGTAGAAGATTTTGAATACCTTCTGAATGCTGCGGAGAAGTGAACCCAGGAACCACCAAACCTGGTGAGGGATAGCCAGATGGACCACGCTGGCGACGAAGAGGTTGTCCCAGAAGTAACTCCAAAAGAAGCAATCCTCTTTATGCGTAACAGCCGAGCGCCAAGAGAGGATGGCATCCCAGCTGATCTCTTCAAGTATAATGGAGAGGACGTGAGCGACACTCACTCGTACAGTATGAGAAAGACATTCCAGAAGATTGGAACACAACGGTGATCTGTCCCATCCACAAAAAGGATGACAAGATGATTTGCAGTAACTATCGTGGAATTTCTCTTTTGAAAGTTGCATACAGAATCTTTTCGGAGGTACTCGCAAGGAGGCTTGAGACATATGCGGGAATCAAATTATGCGAATACCAGAGTCAATTTCGGCGCAACAGGTAAACTTTGGACAACATCTTGTCATTACGGCTGATTCTGGAGAAGTGCCACGAGAATAATTGCAGCGCGCACTAACTCTATATTGACTACAAAGAGTCATATTATAGTGTCAGGAGGTCCAAGCTGTAAGTGGTATTAGAAGAAATGAGAGTGCCAAAGAAGCTCATTAGTCTGGTGTGTATAACATTACGTTGCACTAGGGCCAAAGTCAAGATCCAGGGGCAAAGAAGGAAATTTGAAGTGCGAAGAAGGCTACGACAAGGAGACACACTTTCGACGATCCTCCCTCTTCAATCTCTTCCTGGGGCATGTCATGCGGAGGATCCTGCTCAACCCACGAGAAACTATATACACCAGATCCTTTCAGTGCATGGCCTTCGCAGATGATGTTATTCTTCTTGGTACAAGCTCTAGAGCATTGATAGAGACTCTGCAACATATGACTAAAGGCGGGAGGCGTTTAAGACTAAGAATTAACAACGAAAAGACAAAATGCATGTTCGGCACAAGAAAAAAGGAAAAGTTCTGCGGGATGAGTCACTTGGAATGCGGAGAACCAAGGTACAAGCAAGGTAAGTCTGAGAGTTCCAGTACCTAGATGCCGTGATGACTGAGAACAACAAGATTAGTACAGGGATAAAAGTACGAATTTCCGAAGAGAACAGATGCTTCTACGGTTTTAATAAGATACTAAAATCCTCAACCCTCTCTAGAAAGCTCAAGCTCATCGTGAACCTCAATTCGACCAGTGGTGCTACATGGATGTGAAAATGGAAGGTCGCTGAATGTGACAAGAATCTGCTCCAGTTCTGGGAAAAAAAAGGTGATGCGAAAGATCCTCAGAGCGATGTGTGAAGACGGCTAGTGGGGCATTCGAAGCAATCAAGAAGTATATCAGCTCTATGGCGATATTGACCTGGTTTCTGAGGTGAAGAAGAGACAGTTGCGGTACCTGGGACATGTTATAAGAATGGAGAGAGATAGAATCCCCAAGAAGACTCCCGACCAACAACCAGAGGGCAGAAGGAAGCCAGGCAGGCCAAGGAAGAGGTGGATTGATGACTTCAGATGTGCAGGCGCTGGGGATTTGCAGCTGGAGGAGATGCACTGCAAGCAAGGAAGAATGCGCGGCTGGTATAGGAGAAGCCAGAGTTCTACATGGACTGTAGCGCAAGGAGAGTGAGTGAGTAATTCATAAATAATGCTATTCAATTTTATTGCATTTTGGTCATAAAAAGAATATAAATTTGTTAATAAGTGCAATCTAAATTGATTTAAATATTACTATTATTTAATTACACACATAGTTACTCAAAATTTATGAATTTTAGCATAAATCGTAAGACATACATTAAATGTGCTCAAAAATACTTTTGTAGTTGTTAACTGATAGCTATTAAATTCTGTCTCGGAAAACATAGAAAAATACTTAAGACTTAAATGGTAGTGACACAAACATATAATTTGTAGATTTAAACTGTATGGATTTAAAATGTACCATGATTGTTTAGCAAACTGTAAAACAGATTAAATTATCCAGAAAATTGCAGAGATGCAATTTTCTTTACAACAACTCTATATATTTACCGAAAATATTACTTTCTTTTATTAGATTTTTGTGTAAGAGCTACATGAGCAACATTTAAAATAATAGTTTTGTAAAGTTGCTTGACAATTTAAGTTATCAATTTAAAAAAAAAAGGAAAGAAAGTAATAAAATGAAGTTAGAAGAGTGAGATAGAAATATGTTATCGATTAAACCTATTATGTTTAAAAAGATAATGCGAAAATTGTGTTGAACATTTATTATCGTATAGGCCGTGAAGTTTTATACAGTTAACTTTGTTCATATATAGCTTGTTCCATTATTAGTTACTTTTACAAAATCTTTAATAATAGATCTAAAATAATTATCAAATGTAAATTATGAATAGTTTAAAAATATTTATTTTTAAACATATGTATAATAAAATATATTTACTATGAATTAACTTGAATTAATCTTGTTAATTCTTGAATTACAGTTTTCATCTAAGAAGATTTGTGTATTGACAAAGGCGAATCAACCCAAAGGGCAATCGGGGCGAGATATAAGTCTTCTGAGCGGCGAGAGCCGCTAACCGCTAAAACAAAATGAAATCTGATTTAATAATTTAGCATTAAACTAATCTTCTTCCTTTTTATTTGCCATGTACTCCATGTAATTACAAACTTATTTTCTCTGCGGAAACAATGTTTTAGTAGATAGGTTGAATCATTGTCTCAAGTTCTTCAATCATGACGGTTTCTAGAATGTCATTTGACAGAACGCATACTAATCATTTCGCATGTCATGACCGAAATACTCCAACTTCCTTGCTTTATTAAATTTATTACTTTTGTCTGCTTCTGCATATGAGCCAATATGGCCACATAATTTTTACGCGAAGACAGAAGCCATATGACGCACGGGTAGTAGGCGACTGCCAGAACTGGACATCCGTGTCTTAGGGCATCAGATGCGTTTTAGCAACAAATACCCGGGGATAGTGCTTGAAAAATTATTTAGTCTCGCGGGGACGGGGAGAAGGAAACTCCTGTACAGTGTGATTGAATTTAGTGCTTTATACGCAGCACCAATTTGGCCACAGACGATGACAACATCGAGAAGCGTCGAGTTACTAGAAAATGCTCAAAGAGCAGCATTTTTTAAGGTCACAATCATACATCGAAAGAGCGAATATGTATTGAATTAATTTGAACTATTATTCCTGCAATTATTTTGATTTTTATTCCTGCAGTTATTTTGATTTTTGTGTGCGTATCGCACAGTATCCTTGGATGAACTAACAGTTATTACAGGTGCTGTACCAATAAAGCTCCTTACTTTAGACAGGACGAGGTCTCATGTGTGTAAAAACAAGAGCGCGCCCTGAGTTCCCGGCCAAATGACAGGAAACGTGAGACAGGAGCGCTAAAGGACAATAGACGCTCAAGTTGATACCTGATGTGAAGCGATGGTGTAATTCAGCAAAGGGAAATCTAAACTATTACTTGACACATGCGCTGACAGGCCACGACAACTTCGGAGTATGTTTGCATCGTATTGGACGCAGACCTTCTGTTGTATGTGAGCACTGTAGCTTTGGCGGTAGTGACAGTTCATATCACACGCTTTTTGAGTCTGACGCCTGACCCAACGAAAGGCATACAGCGCTAGTGTATCTTGGTACGGATATGAATCCCGACAGGATTGGCACCAGAATATGTACAAGCACTGAGGCCTAGAACGCATTTGCTCACTTAGCCAAAGTGATTCTTAATCAGAAAACTCTTGCAGAAATGGAGTATAACGAGACATACGCAACACATGAAGAAGTGCGTGATAACATCACCTAGACAGCTAGTGATCTTTTGTGCATACCAGCACAAAAGTGAACCTAGGTCGTTAAAACAGTTAGGATGAGAATAACTAGCCCTCTTGTCGCAGCAATTTGTTCAACCGGAACCGGCAAGTATAGCTGGCCCCCGAGTGGTTTTTACTAGGTACCACCAGGTGAATCCCAGATAACCGCGAATTGACTACCCCGGTAGCTGAAGGGCGACTATTTCTCTCAGCAAAGAAAAGCTTTATGCGCCATCTATGAAATTCTTAATATTCTTTTGTGCGTCCAAATCTCAAATGCCTCTAAGCCATCCCCTACATATAGAATTCCATACAAAAGCCCATATAGCGTCTAAGCTTCCATTCCGTACAAAAGTATGCTGAAGAAGCTATCTTAGGCGGAGTGTTATTGATTAGTCACGAGAGATAAGAACACTCTTCATCTTCATATACCCTGATCTCGCCAATTCTATTCTGCATCGTATTTCTTAAACATTTTCACCAGATTCGTTCAAATAACACCCAAGATATTTAAAATGGTGTACTCTCTCGACGTCATCATTGTCAAGTGTTAATGCTTGCCGAATATTGTTTGGAACTTTACCGAAAACCAGCCATTTTGTTTTCTTTGCGTTCAGTTTTAGTTCCATTGCTAAACTATGTTTCACATCTGATATAAGACGCTTTCTTTCGTATTTAAAGATTAGATAAGATTAGACTCAAGTAATCAAAAGTAGTCTTTCATATTAATTTCCATTCTTTCGAAATTGTTGTAATCCAAGGTTTGACAGCTGTCAAACGTTCGATCTTAGATGAAATAATAATCAATCAATAATAATCAATAATGAATGATTTCAAAGCAAACGCTTTTATAATCGTAAGTACTTTTTTTGTTTAAATGTTATTAAATGTATTCTTTTCGGATGCAATATTAGGAGACAGTGATAAAGAGATTGAAGAGTTATTATCAGAGAGCAGTGACGAATCTGATGATGAATCCGAAGCCAGATCCAAAATGCCGAAAATTGAAAATACTGTTTTAAATTTGATGATAAAGGGTTTAAAAGAATGTTTATAGTGAATCGAAAAACTGCAGGAAGAATTGAAGGTAATCTAAAGGAAACGCTCACAATAAAACCTTATTGAATATATATTACTTGTAGCTTTCATACAAGAAGGATTTTCAAGTACTCATCGTGGCGGATGGGCACGTGTTACACCTATCAAAGCAATGTGTGTGTTGTTATTATATCTAGGAAACCAAGAAATTTTCGACAAATCTCAGACAGATTCAATATAACAATGAGTTGTGCACACCATGTAATTCAAGTTAGCACACGATGAAATCCTGTGAGATCATCGTATGGCCAATCAATGAACAAATGATATATATTTAGACGATAAAAACCCTACAGAAAAGCAGAATGCGATCATTTCTTGCGAAATAATTGATTTAATCGGAGACTCTGCATATCCATCTTTAAATTGGATTGTACCGCCTTTAAAGATAACGGAAGACTTTCGGAACAGCAGAAAGTATTTAACTATAAGCATTCTTCTACTCGAATTGTGATTGAGGATGTATTTGGCTTGCTGAAAGGAAAATTTTGAAGATTATTTTTGTTTGAAAATAATGGCATTAGATTAATATATCCGTGCATAATAGCAGCTTATCTAATTCATAACATGTGCTTAGATGAAGGCGATAAAGAATTTGAAGGAATAGACGATGGCATTTTTAATAATAGGATATTAGAATTACAAGAAGATGAAAGGGGAATAGATAAAAGTCAGCAAGTTTTTAATGCTATGTTTCGTAATTCTTAAATTTGTATTTTTAATAATAAACTGTTATTAACTAATTATTTTTTTTTAATTTACATAATCTTCAAATACTTTAACTTTTCAAATACTTTAACTTTTCTTTTTTCAACCTCAGTCCTTCTATTGATTGCTTTCATTCGTTCTTCATGACGTTTTTGTTTTAAAGATCTAGGTCTAACACACTTTGACATAGGACACTCATTAATTCATTTAATTAATAATCGCATAAGCAATTCCTTAATAAATCATAAATTAAATGAGAAATCCTCTAGCAATATATCTAAATTGACTAATCTAATTCATCAAAGATATATAATATACAATTAAATATAATATAATATACAACCTAACCAATCAACTAATCAATATCATAACAAATTAGTTAAAGCAAGAAAAAAATATAAATTATCCAATGTAATCTTAATACGTCAACATAAAATCCAGAAAGACGTCAACATAAACATGAAACAGATTCCGCCGAAACGAGTAAGCATGCGGCATATGTCGTGTCAAAGCTTTGATGCTCACCGCTGCTCGTAAAACGACAGCGGCATTCATTGATGTATAGTATACGAGATGGTTTGGCGTCTCCAATATGGGTAACGGCTTTTATCTCTTTTATCATTTTAAAGTAACGTTGTAACTGATTTGCTTTGTCGGTGAATATTTGTTTCGACAAAAATCGCATGAAGTATTTCACCGACCACTTTTTGTGAATGATGAGTAAGTTTTTACCCTTTTGGGTTTCAACAAATCTGATTGTAAGATAAATGCACACATTTGTACAGAAGGCGTTTTATATATGATACTTTGAGATTTTGACCGCATCAAGCTACTATTTCCACCGCTGGTGTGACCCATCACCATTTAGAAATCACCACTACTTGCATTTCATTAGATAACCGTTAACAAAATAATGCAACTTTGATCCTTAAATTTTCTTAACTTAACGGGAAGAAACATTTGATTGGTCGGAGGTATAACCGTTCTAAAAATTTTCTAGCAGAGGCTTCTTTCAAGCTCCACCTTTTACGTGGCAGACGCCGTCGAAAGCCCTCGGCTTAGGTAATACGACACAGCTCAACCGACATCAGGAGCAGCTTCCTTCCCAGAAAATTTGCATAAAAGGAGCCATCCAGGGATCCTCACGAAATTTTTGAGTTGTTGTCTTTGGATGTGCTGCGAAAACCCAATCGCGCTAGTCCAAAGCTTTGATTCTGAAAAGATCTAATCAATTTTTTTTTGTCAGCGAGAACTATTGCAGCCATAAATTGATCTGATCCGAAAGCGCTATAGTAAAATTTCAAATACTTAATTTAAACATATTAAATCTTCGAATAAAATAAGAAAATTAAAATTCTACAAAAATAAAATTCAACACCTACAAAATAAAACAAAAAGGTTAAGTATCCGACGGCGCTTTTTCTGCTGAATCTTTCAATTCCCAAATATTTATAATTTTCTTCTACTCTTATTCTCATTTTATTATTTCCCATTTACCACATCCTGAGGAGAAGACGAGGGGGCGACGAGAGAAGAAGAATAATCTCGCCAAGAAGTATCGGGCACACGAAAACCGTAAGAACGATCCAACACAGACTCCAGTGGTCATCAATTACAAACGTCGTCCTCGAACTCCACGTCTTATCTCAAACCGAGCCAACGCCGACGCCAGTCTCTTCTTGCAGTCTAGGAGCAAGAAGATTCGACTTCAGCACCAGCACGGTAGGTGGTCACCCATACCACCTACCGATCCGAGCGATGTACTACTCTCACCGACCCCTGGTAATGGATGGCTGTATCCGGAAACATTAGAAGACCAAGATCGCCTTTTTTGGTATTACTTCGGTGATACCGAACAGAGGCTCAATCCATTCCGGAATCATCAATCATCAATAAATTTCCACATCAGTATACACCAACAAAATCCTGTCTACACTATTTCTACACCTGCTCGCATATCTACGAAAATCCTACCACAACACCGCATGGATAAAGTTCTACATCTGCCAGTGCTCGGTTCGACCTACATCCACGTATTATTCAACCAAGGTTTATTTATTTAATCCAGTCAACTTCGACAACTGCTACTTCAACGCCGTTGATACAGAAGAGAAGTTTCATTCCAGAACCGTACAAAAGAAGAAAACTGGATCAGCCTAACAAATTTTGAATTATATTTAGATTCAGTATAATTGTCAGTTATTTAAAATCGCACTTCGAGTCATATATTTGCAGTTATAAATACTGGAACAATAAACCAAACTATTTAAACTTGTTATTGCCCTTCTGTCTTTATCATATAAGAAATTAAGTACTTTATTATAAGAATTGAGAACAAACGAATTCCTACCTGAATCTCATGCAAGAGCAAATTATTTTATGTTACAAGACAGAATAAAATATAAAAAGCACAAATTAGTTATAGTTATAACAAATTTCGATCCTGCTTTGATTAGAACAATTAACAATTCTGTAAGCATACCAATAATAACTTTCGGTTTGGTATCACATTTGTTTCTACTTTATTCAAATCTTCATTTTGTATTTCTTCTCTTTCTTTCATAATTATTGTCAGTATTGTTTTTACTATTGTCATTGATCTCGAAGTCCTAATCATCAGCGAAGAATGCCCGTGCATCCAAGAGTGTAGGATTTCTACTCAAACTAAAACTCCACTCCCTGTCAAATACTGTATGGGTTGAAGAGAAGTGGTATTGTTACAGGAGGCTTTAGGATTTTTCATCCTCTTCAGGTTGAAATTGGTTTTGAATGGTTATGTTCAAATTGGTGCAAATTGGATAACTTGCAGGAGGAATGTTATGCTATAGCATTTGCTTTACAGCCAAGGGACATCTCAAGTTGAGAACAGGATCTGATTTTAAATGCGTTACGCGCGCCTATTTGTGGGCCAAGAGCCATGTGTATTTCTAGCTGCTTGCCACAGAATGTGCCAAAGTCATCACACATCTCGTTGTGACGCTCTACGGGTATCCATACAAAAGAGTGTGCTCGCGAGAGTTAAATCATAAATAAATTATAGCATCATTAACAATACCTAATACAGGGAGAACAGAAACTAAAGGATGTAATATTCAATATATAAGTACGTATCAGTCATCAACGACAATATATATTCTAACACGCTTACGTAAGTTAACACAAAAGGACAAGGATCATTTCTTTCTCTAACATATGTGCCGGTATATGTATTCCAAAAATCCTTACTTAAATCATTTCATAGCGCACAGGGTTACTATTCGTTATCATATTTGTTTACATTTATAAAACAAAATAATTGATACGTAATTATTACAAATATGTTTTAAATAATCTTTTAATTTAAATACAACGGAAAAATATTTAATAAAACTTTCTTAGTTGTTTATTACAGTAATTAATTCCCCAATTAATTTACTTATCTTAAAAAGTTGTTATGACATCTTTATTTTAAAAATAGGATAGGAAAAGGGTATCCCAACAGTATTTATTTGTGTAATACATGCAATAATACATACGGACAGATATTTCTATACGCGAAACCTTATTCTATACGGACTGTCCCGAATAATTTTTATTTTTCTTTTCTTTTACAAGTAACTCTGTTACAATATTTAATTCAACCCTTTATTTTTTTCGGTACGTGGCAAGATTTATAGGAAACGCCAAGATAGATGCAAATCGGGCATATCTGGATCCAAAAAAAATCGATACGTTTGATGAACTCTTAAAAAACTTTCGAATTTATCAGCAACAAAGTTTTGAAATACACTTTGGAAGCAAAAGCAAGTGGAATTCACGAATAACATTCAACTCTAACAGTCATGTTAGAGTAGAAGTGTTAAATAATGAAGCTGCTAAGATGAAAATATGAAATAGGTCAAACATTAAAATACAAAAGTGCTTGTAAAAGTTGTGTCTTATATTGCTACATATAATTTATATTCTGACGCTTAATCAGTGTTATTTACGTGTTATAAATATGACGCTTCCGGTTCTCCAAGTTTCATGCGAACGCAGTTTCCCAAACTGAAGTTTACACAAAAATCGGCTGAGATCAACTTTATCTGGAAACAAATTAGAAGCATTTATGAGCCCTAAATCAGTCATTGTAGCCAACCCCGGCGCGTGGGTAAGAAGCGCCTTTGTGCAACAAATAAAATTTTACCGCCCTTTTCTATGATACGAGATTTGTAAACTACAAGAAAATGAAAAAAATGTTTGTTTAGTTAGGTTACGTTGGGATTTCTATATTATTAGTTTACCTATATCAACTATGTAAAAGAGAGTTCGTCCAGGGACGATCATATTATGGTATAGAGGGAAGGACCATCCAGGTTTTCCAATATGTAAGTCATAGAGGCCACCCAGATGTTCTACTATATGTAACCTATATATTTTTCCTAAATATTACATATTTATATTAAATGATTGACACAGGGTAGTATAGAAATATTTCTATATCCCCAATATAGAATAAAAAGCCAAAAACAGGAAGAATGTCGAAACCTATAAATATTTTTGGAACAAAACTCCACAAGGTGAACTGAAAACCAAAAGACTCAGTTGCGGTGTACCACAAGGGTCTTTTTTGGAACCTGTACTATGGAATGTCATGTATAACGATCTATTGAGAAACCAAATGCCAATAGATACGCAACTAATAGCTTTTGCCGAGGACGTGGTCTTGTTAATAACCGCAAAAGAGGCAAGTATGATGTAATCACAAACAAATGAAGCTCTGCGCAATATTTCAGAATCGATAGAAGTTAAAGGACTGCATTTTATCTCAGACAAAACCAGCCAAAACCGACCCGACAAAACTGATCTGGCTCATTGGTAGAAAGAAAGTTCCAGAGGTGAATATATATAAGCTATTATCAGGGCGAAAAGATTGAATTTCAAAAGAAGTTAGATACCTAGGGGTCACATTCGACCCGTCACCATGTACGTAAAGCAGCAGAAAAAGTAGCTAGAACAGCAAACGCCTTAGGTAGAAGACTTATGTCAGGAGTTGCCCGCCACAGCAACGAGAGCGCTCCTAAATAGCGTCATAGAGTCAGTTACTCCTTACGGAGCAACTTATATGGGCAGATACGATGAACACGGCTAGAAGAGCCGAATTGATCAATAAAGTTCAAGGAACCAGCTTAATAGAAATGACATCGGCCTATAAAATTGTATAAACTGACGGGTTGTATGTTATAGCTTGGGTACCTCCAATAAGACTTCTTGTCCAGGAAAGAAAGAGAACTTATGATAATAGAAAGGAAGAAGATCGTAGTAATGAAAATGAGCTTTAAGCTTATTCCAGACGTTAAGAAGTGAACCAATAGGAAAAAAGAGAGCTTATGAGCTTACTTTCTAACCTAGGCGTTTAGCGGACGGGGGAGTTTTGGCGCCTGCTTATTTCGAATCGGGAAGAAACACAACCCAAATTGTGTATATTGTAACAATGATGCATAACATATGCTATTCGTATGTCCTACTTGGGATACGCTAGATCAGGAAACGCTAGATCAGAGGCAGAGAATAAAATAGGAAAAATGTTAGCAGGAAACATTATTTAACCAAGGAAGCAACTGAGAGAAACAAATAGTGATTAGTAAAAAAACCGATGTATGAGTAAAGAAAGGAGTGTCTAACCTCCGAGGAGACAATCTCCTTTACCGCAAAACACAGTGTGTTAACTAAACGGATAGAGACAAGGACAGAGACTAAAGTGCAGAAGGAAACGCCTGTAAAGCAGCTTACAGATGGGGGACGTCTCGACGTCTGGCCTTATGCGCGAACAGTTCCAGAATATACGTAGAGGCGGGCAGAGACGTATTTAGTGAGGTATTATATAAATGAGTCCCACACTACCATTGCTGCCATATGCCAATGGCGATCATAAACTCTACCCAGACAAAAAAAGGTTAGGTTAGATTTGTTACTGTAAATTTTTATTATTTTGTTATTATAAAGCAGTACGCCTGCGAAATATTAAATGCATAGCACGTCTGTTTCTGTGTTTATGGAATAATTTACTAATCCATTAAGCCTCTGTGAATGTTGAACTCTGTGATTGAACTTTAATTTACTAGACTAGCTATAAACATGATCAGCAGTATATAGATCAACTTTCGTTCTAGGTAGTATGTATTAAAACTTGTTATCCGATAACATATCCTATTTAAATTAATTCAATTAATTAATGCATGCAATAAGTAATCATCTAATATAATATAAATTGAGTACTCAAATTTAATTCAATTCTTTAAAAATAATATACGAATCAACTAACCAATTCAGTAACGATTGATTAACAAATAATATCAATATAAATTGGGAAATAACAATTTAAAACCCTTAAAATATAAATATGGCGCGAAAATATCAAACGCGCCACTCAATGCGAAAGAAATAATACTCAAATGAGGGCGCCCAACACGGAAGAAATATATTCAAACGTGACGACGATAGGCAGAAGAAAACTCAAAGCATGCCGCATGTGTGTTCTAAGGCCGCGAATCCATACAGCGGCATGCCAAAAAATCTTCTTGCCAGCTAATTGCGTATAAAAGGGCCCACACAATCCTGCACAGATCTGACGCATTTTAGGTCTTGTACTGATCGTCTTCGAGTGAGCAAATTCGGACGTTTCGATCAGCATAATTCTCTTTGAATAATCAGATC
>WYDF02018695.1:0-13292 GCA_009867245.2 Adranes taylori
AAGTAAATTGCACAATAGAACACATATGGGACTTAAAAGTCACTGATACACCACTGATTACTCTTGATATAATATACGTAAACCGTATACGCGCAGGTATTAAACATATTGGGAGAATAGATATCGTTGCAATGTCACAACCAGAAATTAATTATTAGAATAAGAATTATTAGAATTATTAGAATATATATGAGTAGTTGTTGTCTTCAGGGTTATATCTCGCGTGGTAGGCATTTCAGTGTGCCAAAGTTTCGCCAAACTCACATCTGGCATTGTCGAGGCTTAGAAAAAGTCACTTCCTCAAAGCCTCGCGTTTGACACTGAAATGACACTGAAACACTGAAATTCCTACCACGTGAGATATAACCCTGAAGACAAACAACTACTCATCAGATTGCACTCGCGGAAACCTTAAATTTCACTATATATATATATGTATATATGATGCCAACGTTTCACCAAAGTCACATCTGGCATTGTCGAGACTTAGAGAAAGTTGGAAAACTTATTGTGTAATGCGTTTCGCATACAGCCTTGTTATTCTCCTTTCTACGACAGCGCTTGCCACACCTGCTACGGTGACCCGTGTTGTTGTGTCTACACATGTTGTTGATCATGGTCGTACACTAGGTGGTTGAGTGAATGCTGATGGTTATCATACCGTAGATGCATTTTTGTCTGGTTTGTTGTTGATGTGAATTATTTGTTGTTTATTTTCACGATATGGATGTAATACAAGTTTCCAAGTGTCAGAAATGGTTTCGCTGTCGTTTCGTTTATTCATCGTATTCAGTCGTTTTTCGATTTCTATGGCTTCTCTAGTAATTCTTTTACTATAGTGGGTTTCAGTGGGTATTGTTCTAGACTTTCCAAAAGCTATTCTATGACCAGTTGCGGAGTTATGTTAGGCAAGAGCGGACGAGCTGAGGTACTAATTGACGTTATTTGTGTGTTCAGCTATTCTGGCTGATATTTGTCTGTTTGTTAGACTGATATAGACCAAATCGCATTCATTGCAGGGTACTTCGTACACTCCTTAGTTTTCGAGTGAAATGTTGTGTTTTGGTTTGGATAATATGCTGCTGATTTTTTAACGTGTGTTAAATACTGTGTTGATGCCGTTTTTCTTTAGAATCGATGATATTTTGTCCGTAGCTCCTTTTATATATGGAAGAGTTGCAATGGCAATTGGTTCAGATGGTGCTGGTTCCGGACGTTGTATTCTGTGTTTCGGGAGTAGATTCTTGTTTATTTGGGTATTAGTATAGCCGTTCTGGAGAAGTGCGCCTCGCAATATTGCGACTTACAGCGTTTATTCCTTCATTAACGGTAAGTAATCTTGACCGATGAATTAAAGTTTTTATTATAGAATTCTTCTGGCCTTGATGGCGGTGTGAATTAGCGTATAGTTAGAGGTTTGTATGTGTTTTCTTACTTTAAACTGTGTGGAAAAGATCCATTAGGTACATCCGTTAGGTACTTTGTAATTAGTACATCTAAAAAAGGTAGCTGATGGTCGTTCTCTACTTCCATGGTGAATTGGATTTTTGGGTGCGCAGCATTAAGTGCGTCCAGGAATTTCTGTTGTTCTTGATTTCCATGTGGCCATATCACAAATGTGTCGTCAACATAGCGCAACCATAATTTGGGTTTTAGAGGAATCTTGTCCAAAGCTCTTGTTTCAAACGAACCCAAAACTTTTCGATCACAATACTTTTTAATCAAAAAAATTTCAATTTTTGTTTTTTAAAGAAAACGGTAATTTCCTGCGTCTTGGAATGTCTATATATATGCAGATTCGCATAGAAAACAATAGTCACAGGTTCCGCCAATATACGCGGGAAATACATAAAGCTTAGCGCCGTGTATGATCTTTGCCGACAGTTGCTATACAGCATGTCGGAAGCCTTTATCTTAGAGATCTGCGTGTGGATTCACACAGATAGAAAATAATTCCCCATCTGGATATTTTTTTGCGAAAACTTTTATTCTTATTATTTTTAACTGAAAAGTTTTAAAGTTTACTTTCACCCGCCATATTTTTTCAACAAGTCGTTAAGCTTCTCATCCTTTTGTGCTTTCGACCGATCTCGAATTTTAGCAGAATGGATTGGACGTAATGCTCCCCAAGATTTTGGTTGCCTAAAGCTACCGTTTATGTGCACCACCACTTATGCTTTCGTCAACAAGACAATGCAATTTTGATCCTTAGAAATCTCATTTGGTCATCGTTCTAGACTTCCTAAAAATGTTGTAGAAGAAGTTTCCTTCATGGCACACCCAGCGTGCCGTCGATCTACGTAAGTTGGCTGCGGTGAGCCGACTACTAGAAGCAACTTCTGTTCAGTTAATTTTATATAAAAGGACCCACCCAAGCCAGCGTTAATGAGACGCATTTTGGGTCTTGTAGTAGTTGTCTCCGAGTGAGCAAATTCGCACATTTCGACTAGAATAATTCACCATTAATTGATCAAACCTATTCTTGCACAGCGAGGAGAATTCTCAGTTTTGAATCTGATATGCATTAAAGTAAATTCCATCAACAAATCGCTTATTTTTATTTAAATTTAAATTTAATTCAAACCACTCCAAAATTCTGTAAACATCAGGTCAGTAATTATTTTCTCCTGAATCTTTCGTTCTTTCGACCCTCACTTATTATTTCATTTACTCATATCAATATTTCATAACCCTTCCTTGACAAACTACTTTGTCAATGAGGAAGCAGAGGAGATCAACGTCAGGTGAAGAGCGAGGCCAATCGCGCAGCGTACAGAGACAATGTGGATGGCATAGATAGAAGTCCAGAGGCACGGCTTGTTCCGCTATTACTTCGGCGACAGCGAATAAATCCTACGTAACAACTGCATTTTCTTTCGTCAAAGAATTACATTGTAACTTCAACAATTTATCTCACTCCATTTTCATATCGTCGTCATGTTAACTGGCTGGATCAACCTACAACATCTTCACTAACCATTCATCATTCAACCATTTAATTCTACCGAAGTCGTGGAGAAGTAGATGAAAAGCCAAATTCCAATCAGAGGAACAAATTATTAATAATAAAAAAAATTATCCTTAGTTCGCTACTTTACGTGCTAGTTTTGTTAATAATCTTAGCAACTTTCAAATTATAAAGTGAAGCTACTCATTGTAAGTCAATTCAAAATTGCGAATCGAGTCATATATTTAAAGTTATAAATATTAAGGATCAATAAATCAAATTATTATAACACTGTTATTGCGTATATCTATTTATCTGTTTGGGTACTTATTATAATAGTTTAGCGAATTTCTACCCAACCCTCAATTAACTCATGCCATAAGCATTTTATGTTACAAACGATCAGAATAAGAAAAGCAGTATAGTGGTCAAAAGCATAACCCCGATTCTGCTTTAAAGTCTATAACATACTTCACATGTAATATATTGCCAAGAACAACTCTCAAAACAATATTAATATAATAGTTAAAAGTTATTAGAATTAAGTATATTGATATAATATAGTATTTATAGTACGTATGAACTTAACTCACCAAAGTGGCCGCTGCGTATAGCGGAGAAGAATTAGTAGGCAATTGAGTGCTTAAGAGTGTGTATTGAAAGTGATTAGTGGTGGCACTAATCATTTTAGTTTTTAATGATTGGTTTTACTTGGGGTTGTCGAATTAAGCATTTAGTCAGATTTGCTGGGTTAAGCCCCTAGACGTAAGGTTTATGGGTGCCATTCAGATCTAACGTGTTCTAACGTTTTGGAGGCGCCGGGTCGTATGTCAGGAAAGAAATTTAAAGAATCGGAAAGAATCGCGTAATTTTATATGTTCGTAAGGTACTAAATAAAGGTGAAACCACTCTGAACATATTACTAAACCGGTACAAAAAAAAATAATGAGAGCAATGAGGTAAAATATTACTTTTAAAGTTCAAGTGAAATCACCATTGATGAAATCAATTTAAATCTAATGGAATGAATTTTAACTATAGCAGAACTTGTATAAACATATTTTCTGAAAGAAATTAATAAAACAGTCCTCGTATGTACCTTAAAATATAAATAAAATAGCACTTACTAAATCGAAAATGTTGTACTGATTATAAATGAGCTATTTCAAAATATAATAACAGATTAAGCAAATTCTATTCAACAAATTAAAATACTTTTCATGTTTTACATTTTTATCGCAAAAAATAAAACAAATACCAATTGTTATTTTATATGTAAAAGAGATTTTTGAGCACAAAGGCTGGAGTACAAAAAAAAGCAATAAAAACTATAATTGATGTGGAAAAGTTTAATTTCATGTTTTCGCAGGCATAAAAATTCTAGAAGACATATATATGACTACTATTAGATGTATAACATATGGAGTCAAAAAATGTTTATTGGATAGAACATTTTTGGAATTACTAAGTCCAAGAAAAATGGTTTACAAAAAATATCTATCCATCTATGTGTATCTATGTATTTATGCATGTGCAAATTGAAAAAGTACAGACTCCTCCTAACCGATTTTAATGAAATGTGATATACAAGTTGTTGATGCTAGGGTGACAGCTACAGAGAATTTAAGCTTGATTAATGCAAAATGACAAGAATGTCAAAAATCTAAAATTTCTACCAAGTCTGTTATCGGTTAACTAATTCAATATAATTTAATTTAATTTTAATATAATATAAATAGCCAAATAAATTTAATTCATTGAACAAACTTTCCCGCCAAAACATATCGTGCAAATAAAAGAAGAAGACAAAATGTGCCTGGAAGAAAGATGTTTATAAAAAAGCCATTAACGTCGAGAAAATTAATGAGTTCGTTCTCGTTTAGTTAGCTATGTGTTTTTTTACCTAGACTTTAATATTTTCATTTGTGATTTTTAAAGAAACGCATTTCTCTTTGTTTATACGAACAAAAAAAATTATTACTTCAACGGTTCTTCTAACCACCAAATTTTATAAGTTTTAATTCCACAATTTCTAGGAATTAAAGCTTCTTGCTAATTAAAGCTTCTTGAGTTTTCATGTCGGAGAATTTTCAACAATTTTAGCGGTTTTAGTAGTCATATCTTATTGGTTTATCGATCTATGTTTTCTGAGAATTTTACCAAAAGACTGTTTCGATTCGATGTTTCCCGAGCTTTTGCTTTTGCAGAGCCACCATCACCACATACAATGAACAAGGAGTATATCTCCGCCAACATTCGAATATAAAAGGCCAACACAGTCTAATATCGAGGAGACGCAATTTTGAATCGAGGGCATCGTTATTGCAGCGACTGTCTATCGCGCATCTGTCTATGAAACCCCGACCGATGGCATGAAACAGCCTTCCTTCCTGTTCGATTTTTGGATTCTGGGTCGATATTTCCATCCTGGGAAATGGTAATCCCAAGGTACTTGAAGGAGTCTACCTATTCTAGTACTTGTGCCCTTTATCGGATAGTGTGCTGCATTGGGTGCCAAGCGATCACCATAGACTTCGTCTTCAGTGTGCTGACCGCCATGTTTCTAGCACTCCTTTCTTCATCCCAGATCTTGAAGTTGTATGCAAGTTCCTTGCATTCTTCGCTAATAGTGCCACATTGTCGGCAAAGGCCATCTCCGATATTGCAATGGGTTTCATTCTCCTCTTTCCCACCGTAAACTTTCTGACTGTGTCCTTACAACTCCTGATGATGTCGCCCATGGGTATCCATGAGTATAATGAACCGCCACACCGGCACTCCTACTAAATTCAGCTGAGGTTGCTCCAGCAGTTCGCACCTGGTTTCTGCAATTGTGATAAAAGCTTTTGATGGCCCTGACAAGACTGCTCTCCACTTTGCGTTTTTGCAATACTCGCCATATATCTCTCGATTCGACCCTGTCAAAGGGCTTTTCAACCTCCAGGTAGCAAATATGAGCCTCTCTCTCATGTTCGAGAACCTTCTCGTTGATTTACCTCAATGCAGATATTATGTATTGAGTTCTGCGTCCACTTCTAAACCTGCATTGTGTTTCCTCCAGCCAGTGATCTACCTGTGCTCTGAGACGCATCTACAGAACACGCATCTTCACTCTCTGTTATTGCCTTTCTTGATAATTGGAATTATGATAGAAAGTTCCCAATGCTTCGGGATCTTTTTAAGACGCCACTCCAGTTGCAGAACAAGCAGCAGTAAACGCTCCTCATCTGCTCCCATGAATTTTATCGCTTCCGGTAAGATTTCATCGTATTCGGCAGCTTTTCCGAGCTTAGTTTTTTTAATAACCATGCTCTTTACAAAATAATGCAAAGAAAAAACAAAAAGAACAAAACTCGGAGTAATAATATGTAACATAGGCTTTTAAAAACAACTTTTTTTTTCTTTCTTGCCTCTTTCATACCTTCTTTTCCCATCTCTAGGACTAACAATTCCTAATGATACGCTTTTCCACACCCCTACCCCCACTTTTTGTTAACTACGTATTTACATTTCCCCGCATGCCCTCTTTGACTCCTTCTTTCATGATTCCATTCTCATCCATTCCCACATTGCATCGCTCCACGCTTTCCACTACACAAACTTCCACTAACATTCATCACATTCACATTGTTCTCGTATTAATCTCACACATGATTCTCGCCATCACTTCTGTGTCCCTCACTCCATGTCCCATGTGCAACCTCCAATTAGCTACTATCATCCTTTGCACATCTGTCCACAACATATCTACACATGCACACATCCAACGATGCCACGTTTTTCCTCTTTTCCACATATTGTAGAACTTCTTTTCCTTTTTTCCCTCTTCTTTTCATCATTCATCCAATATTTATTTCCCCTTTCCTCGGTGCTACAGCTAAACCTGACTATCATCTTCTTTTCTTTTATATTTCTTCCCGAACTCAAATATTCCAGAACTCAAATATTCTGGTAAAATATCTTATAAAAAATTCATACTTCTTATTTTATCTATTCTTTCATGTCTCCCCTGTACTTCCACAGTTCTCAGCGTTTCTTCTACCTGCACCTCACAATTCATACCTTCCCTCATCCTATTATACCATTAATTCATTGACCATCCACACTTCTCATATATACTTCTTAGAAGAAGGTCAGGGATAGATATCTGACCCATTAGTTGCTATCATCCTCATTTCTTATCCCCCATAATTGATTTCACATTCAGTTTCTTTGCAATTCTCTCTCATCATCCATTATCACCTTTCTTTCATACTTAACCATCTTCTTAACTCCACATACCCAACATTTATATTCATTCAGTTTCTGCAACATTATTTCACTCGGAATTGACTTTTCAACACTTAACAACACCCTTTTCATATACTTCATTCTCATTCTTTTAATTTCCTTTCTTTATTATCCTTAATTTCCTACTGATTCAATAAACTTCTTGTTCCATACATATCTCATTCTTTCCGCTGCTGCTTCCGCGGTTTTCAACCATTTCCTTTTCCAAGTTTTCATTAACAACTTTTGTATGCAACGTATATATCCCATTCGTCACTGTTACTCTCCTATCGTTGCCCACATCATTTCTATCACCCTTTTTATGCACCCGCTCAATCTCGCTACTCCCTTCTAATCTTCTGATCTGCTCCCCTTCCTTTTCCACACATCTATTCATACGCAGTTAATACACGCTTATTTCATTCACGCTCTTCCACACATCTACCGGTACCTCATCTGGACCTAAACATTACCTTTTTTATTCTTTTTATCTCATTTCTTACATTATCTTCTGTAATCCCCTTCTAATTTTTTTTTCTTCGCTCTACCTCTTCATCCTCTTTTATCAAACTCTCTCTCTCTCTCTCTTCTCTCTCTCTCTCTCTCTGTCTACATTATTTTTTCCATTTTCCTATCTGTATATCTGCTTCCACACACCTATACCTATTTTTTCCTCTATTACTTAAGTATCTCCATGCCTCACCCCCAAAATTCAGCTTATTAATCACTTCCCTCTCTCTTTTTTATTTTTGTCCAACATCTTTCTCCTTCTTTCCTATACACTTCCTTAACAATCATATAATCCTCGCATGATATTTTCTCATTTCTTACTTTTCTTAACACTTCCCTAGCCCTTCTTTTTTCGATTTGCCATTTTTCATCATATATTCTATTCCTTTTCCAGTATTTTCATTAACTTTCTTTTGTTTTAAGTTTTCCTTTATCACACATATCATTTCACTCATTCCATAGACTTTCTTCCAGTTCACCATTTCCATCCTCTCCTTATACCTTTCTTTCTCCTTAATATCCCACACATATTCTTCTTGTTCTAGTCTTGACTGATCTTTTCCACAACTCTCTACCTCATAAGTTATCTTCCACATCGACTCTAATGGAAAAAGATCAAATTCCACTGTCTCATACTTTCATAAATCCCATGCATTCATGCGCTCTCTCGTTCAGTATTTAGAGTGTTATAATTTTTAAAGTGTTTTTTTTTTTGTTTTTCAAAGTTGATAGCCCTCTCTCTTATCGTTAAAATGATACAGAACATGATAGGTTAAGCATCAACGATTCCCTATAAATATTCGTTAATATCTGGAATTTTTTTTTTCGAGAAACTCCATCCCATTATTAGAAAAATATATCTTAAAGTAATATTCAAAGTAGATTAATGTGTTATAGTTACCTTACGTAAAGACAATTAAAGAAAATGATTGTATTTTTGTTAAAAAAACATAAAATTAATGTAATTTACTCATTTGCAGCATCAACTCGTTCCCCAGCTGTCTACTAGCCTTGCATTATATTTAGTGATTGGAGTGTGCTTGGATTTTTTACACAGTTTGACGAAATCTAGCTCTATTGATGTTAACTGCATTTAATCCATTTTTTTCACTCGCGATTTTTTATTTTATCTTTCGGAACCCCCCGAGATGTGCCGCGGAACTCCAGGGTTTCACGGAACACAGTTTGAAGACCACTGACTTAGATTAAATATACAAACACTTATTATGATTTAATAATAAATACTTGTTATAGGAATCACATAAGTTCCAAGATCATGGAAGTCATAAGATTACAAAATTTACAATTTATGAGATTTATAATTTGATACTATTGCACTTGAACAAATATTTTAGTCAATGGAAAATCGAAATGATACTTTTGTGACCTTGACTAACGCCCTCCTCTAAATTCTCTACTGATTTATACAGAAGGTGTCTTGACTTACACGTTGAGATTTTGAAAAAAAATTGAAATCTCTAATCGATTTTACGAGTGACTCGTGAATAACATAGAAGAAGATGTCATTTAGCTTCCTTAAAGGCATTTGAGAGTGATTTTCAACTTGAGTCGTTAATTCTAACAGGATGTAAAACATGTATAATATAATTGAGTTTTTAAAAATAATTTGTTTCAACGTTTTTAGGAATGCACGTATACAGTTCTATGTGCTGTCGACAAGTGATAATATAAGCTTCTGCGATAACGTCGATATTAAAAAAAAAATTACTCTTGTCTTCATATCTCAAATTTTTGGCATACACTCTTATAAGAAACGCTTTCTCGACATTCTGCTGGTCAGTTATGAAAAGTATATTAATGGAATGCAATACTATCCATTCTAAAAACATACTACTTTTTTATTTTTCTAAATATATCATCAACCCTTTGTTATAAATGGGTGGCACTTTACAAACGCATTTGAAAGAGGATTACCAATGTTCTGTTAAAATGAATTATTATTGTGAATCACCCTATGTACAAATGGAAACTTAAGTATACAGCTCTTACAACTCCAACTGTACAACTCTTTCCACCTTAATTGCAATCTAAGTGTTCCCTGTTTAAAACAATGTCCACGTTTCCTTATTCTTCTACCCTCATGTTCCAAAATCCTATTATTATTATGAATATCTCCAGTTTTTTCTTTTCCTTTTCTACTGTAATATTTTTCTTGCTCATTATTTGGTTTCAACTGGTTGAACAAATTTTGAGATGTTTGAACTGTGTGTGCCTTCATCCATACACATCCATACCCTTTTTACTAGACGTATGTAAATTTTCAATCGGGTATCTCAAATTTTGTTGGGCGCCACAATTATTAAAAAAAAAATGATTGAAAGAATTATGAGGAACTAGATATAAATTGATTTATTATAATTGTTCTTTGGTCCTGAGGACGGCTATGAACAAAACATCTCTTACGTCAATGTATGTAATTATCGGCTCGTCAATGTTCGAATATACGGATGTTGATGCTGGGCGGGATAAATACTTGAAAACGTTGCTTTATTATTGAAAATGGTGAGATGATCGTCCAACCATTGGGTAAGGTCGAAGATGTGAAATGGCATGGCACGATTTTTGAAAAAAAAAACTGTGATGAGTGGTTGATATCCAGTAGTTACAGACTGCGGATTCTGGACAGCCTTTTATTTATGATAGACCACACGAATGACAGCGTGACATCATCATGACGTTTTGGAGCGAGTTAAGATAAGGTCTTGGTGGCTGTCCAGAATCCGCAGTCTGCAACTACTTATAACGTTTAATGGATCTTAGTCGCTGTCGCCGAAGTAATACTCAGGTATTACTTCGGCGGGTATTACTTAAGCCTGTGGTGATGGGGTTCACGGGTTACGGGGTAAAACCATCCTTTTCCAGGAGTTGGTGGTAACGGAACATCGCCTGGAACTATTGGAGAGATCGGCGATCAAGGTATTACGCTCCACGTGTTACGTCTTTTGGTTGGATTCGTCGTGGAATTGACTTGGATATCACAAGACGCGGTGTCCGCAGGCGATCTAGTTTGAAGGATCTCTTTGGGGTTGTTTCATGAGCATTCTCCTTGGTTTCGTGCAATCATCGCTTCTCTGCTAACTTCTTTTGACGGCAGCACTTTCTAATTCGCACTGAAGAAACAGTGAATGGAGGGGAGTAAGGAGTAAGGAATTATGATGATATGAGGAAAAGAAAAAAATTATGAAATTAAAGAAAATCGAAAGAGTTTGGAGAACGTACGTTATGTAATACTTAGCGTCAGCCTAACGTATTTCCCTGGCTGGAAGGGATTTATGATCTATATAAATATATAACACATTAGGTATAAAACAGATAATATGTACTTAACGTGTAGTAACAGTTTCTAAATAATTGTGTAAATAACATATTAATTGATTAACCAACATACAAGTAAATAGAATATATAAAAGCTAGTGACTAGGGTATAACGACCCAAACGTAAAGCTCCACCCACTTCCTAATGCGTTAAATATATTCTAAAAGAGGCGTTGCTCTATACGTGCTCGCTCAACACACTACACCATAGTAGTAACAATATTATGTAGATTAATTAAATATTTGTAATTAAATAATGAGATCATTGTAAATCAAATATTAGATAATTTGTAAATCAGGATGTAGATGATTCATACTATAACAGCATTGTAAATAATATTACATTGAATTGATAATATTACAATATTACATTTTGAAAATCAAATATTAATAAATAATTCATACTATAACTGTAATATATAATACTAGACAAGAGGTATATACATAAAATAATCTTTAACAAAAACCCAATGAAACAAATATTAAATATGGCGGAAAAAAGATGTAGATTAGATAAATTTAAATTCATGTTTTGTTTGTCCAGGTACCTAGATTAAATTTCTGTTTGTCCAGTTAGCTCGACCGAATGCACTGTGACAGAAAATACCAAATAAGTGACATCTTGTATAATAGTGACAATTAGTGGAGTCACTAGCCAAAATTCTAACTGTTCTGTTGTGTTGAGCAATTCGATGGAAATGTATCACGGAACACTTTTATAAGACATGGGACAGTGATTCTACCCGGCCGCACCCTGCTCGACATTTCCTCTCGTCGGTGGATTGGACGGAATTCCACGGAGTTGGCAGATGTTTGCCCTTTGCAACATAGCTTTCTTATAAGGCAAGGAACCACATTATCCGGAACACCCTGAATGAAAAATCCCTCAGTGTGAGAATAGGAGAAATGCAACTTCGATGGTTGGGCCACGAATGCCAGAAACCAGATACCCTAGAATGACCTGGGAGGCCCGCTACGAAGGCAAAAAACCGAGAGGATGATCAAGATTCAATTGGGAGGATAACCTCAATGTTGCGATGTACAAGAGAGGAGCAGACTGAACTCCGATCAGAACCCAAGAGCAGGACAGGAAGGTTTGGCATTCTTTCATCAAATCCTCTACAACATAAAAGGTTTTGGAATCATGTTTTATTACTTGCATCCTCTATGTGGTTATATGCAAAATTCAAATGACATCCCTCGTATGAAAATACATAAATTTTAATACATTTTTTGACGATGATGAGTCGCTTTCACTTCCGCTCGAGCTATCGCTGTCTAATGGATTTAATATAATATCACCCATTACAACTTTTACTTTACCATCTACTTCCCAATATTCGTTTTCTAATCCAATTGTGTTCTCCACGTATTTATTCCAGCCAGTGGCACTAACGGAATCTAAAGCGTTGTAAGTAATTTGGAAAAGATCTTGGATAGCAAATTGACCACTAATATTTTTTTCTTTCACGAATCTTTTTTCTTGACCCCAGATTTCGATAGGATTTAGCTCGCACATATATGGCGGTAATCTTCAAACGGTATGACCGTGTGGCTTTAAAATAAAATCAATTCTCTATGATTTACCTTCAGGCTTATTACGTTTTATAATCTCATAAAGATCAAACTTTCTGTCATTGAGATTAAATGACAAATTTTGTAATTCCAGCCAAGAAATCATTTCTGATTTTGTAGAATTCTTCGTTGGCACCTTATTTTCAACAACAGAGTGGTACGATACATTATCCATAAATACTACTGAGTTAGGTGGCAGATTTGGAATAACTTGTTGTGATAGTCTCCTATTGATGAGCCAGCTTTAAATAACAAGCTGAAGTTTGGTAAAAATCCTTCTGTGGACCCAATATGTACTACAATTAAGCGCTGAGACGAGCTTACACCTGTGGCAATATATGTTACGTCAGGATCTTGCCATCATTTACTCCAGGAAACATCAATGTCGACCCAGGTTTCGTCCATGTAGAAAACTTTTTTTGCTGTTCTCTAAAAAGTCTCATGTTTTTAAATATTTGCTCCTCCTTAATACAATATCTGGCTTTTCAACCAATAACTTCCTCTTGTTTTGGCATTTTTGCCATTTAAAACCATTAGTCTCTAAAAGTTTTCGTAGAGTTGACTATGAATAACGAAAGTCAATTTGTTGTCGCACTGCCACCAATATTTTATTCAATGTTGGCGCAAGTTTTTTAGTAATATAAAAATCATTGAT
>WYDF02018706.1:0-13292 GCA_009867245.2 Adranes taylori
CCAGCTTTGGATGACGATGCTTAAACAATGTTATTTGGTATGCAAATATAATCTCTTCTATTTTACCAGTGGCGTACTGAAATAAGTTCTTTCACCAATAAGAAATACAATTTCGCACATATATCAACTTAAACTTAAACTTGTGAAATAATTTTTTTTAATCCTAAAACTACTACTGATGATATAATATTGTGCTATGTTGGAGCAGCTAAAAATTTGCTGCAGGCTCTGGTTAAAACTTTCTTTAACTTATCAATACATTTAAAGCTTCGCATAATGTTAACTTTAACTTAAATTTCTGTAAGAAATAATAATTTTTCCAAAACTTCTTAGTGATGATATAATATTGTGCTACATTAGATTACCACGGAAATTTGCTCAAGATTCTGGTTAAATAACTTTCTTTAACTTCTCAATACTTTTAAATAATCATTTAATATGCTGACTTAAACTGTGGTAATACATAAAAAAATCTAATACTACATAGTGATAACTAATGATATATTATTCTGCTATATATATGAAGCTGTAAGAAATTTGCTCCAGTTTCTGAAATTATAACTTTCTTTAACTTCTCAATATTTCAAATTTTCACTTAATATGTTAACTTAATGTAATAAATAAAAAACTCCAAAAATACTTAGGGATGATATATTATTATCCCATTTTGGAGCAGTAAGAAATTTTCTCAAGTTTTCGAAGTTAAATAACTTTCTTTAACTTCTCACTACTTTTAATTTTTCTCTTAATATGTAAACTTAAAGTTAAATTTCGGTAATAAATATTTTTTTTCCAAAACTACTTAGTGATGATATAATATTGTGCTATATTAGAGCAGCAACAAGTGTTCTTAAGATTCTGGTTAAATAACTTTCTTTAACTTATCCATACTTTCAAATTTTCACTTAATATGTCAACCTAAAGTTAAACTTCTGTAATTTTGTAAATTGTATTATATTAGAGCATCAAGAAATTTTCTCACGATTCTGGTTAAATAAGTTTCATTAACATCTCAATACTTTTAAAGTTCCACTTAATATATCAACTTTAACTTAAACTTCCGTAATATTTTTTTTTCCAAAATTACTTAGCGATGATATAATAGTGTGCTATATTGGAGCACCAAAAATTTGCTGCAGGTTCTGGTTAAATAACTTTCTTTAACTTCTCAATACTTTTAAAGGTTCACTCAATAGATCAACTTTAAATGTCAGTTTTAAAGTTTAACTTATACTTCTGTAATAAATATTTTTTTTTTAAACTACTTAGTGATGATATAATGTTGTGCCATATTGGATCAGTAAGAAATTTGAACAGCTAGACATATCGCCAGATGAATTCAAAGCATCACAACATTGGGTGGATGGCTTCCTTCAGCGATAGCGAACTGTTTCTAAGAAAATCAACAACACTATTCAAGTTGCAAAATACTCAAGTGATTAAACGTGCACTTGCATTCCAAGTGTTACGTTGATGGCATCGAGTTCACTGAGTACCAACACTCGAACATGATTGCTATAAATCAAGGATCTCAAATTGCCAGTGATCAGAGGAATGTCACTGCGAATACATTCCCGCCACTAGTAACGAAAGTGTACGCATTACATGTATTTTAGTAATTTGTCTCGATGGAAACAACTCCCCCTTCTATACATTGCTACGGGCAACAAAGAGGAAATTGAAGCTGTCTAAGGTATTTATGTTCTTACGACTGAAAAAGTTGGTGCACACAAGTACCAATAAAAAAGCGGGTCGATTTATTTCTACCACTTACAGGTATGCTAGTGTGGAATTCTTCCAGAACTCAGCGCGCTAAAACCATAAAGAACTTCTTTGCAGAAAGAAGAAGCTCTCCAAACTCTTGATTATGTAATAAACAAGCCATTTAAAAATCATTTGCGTAAGGAAATCCATGACTGAAATAGAATGGAGAGAAATCAATGCGGAAACCTTGGTTCTTACTTGGATGAAAAATGCATGGAATAAAATAACGGATAGCTGTGTTGGAAATGCCCTTCGATCAGTGTAACTGGACAAGAAGAGCTCATTTGAGGAGAACTCTATTGCTCAACATGAGAAACTAGGAACAAATGAAGTCGCAAAAAAATTCTGGACGAAATTCGGAATTTGTAGCTTTATCACGATGCTCCAGAAGAAGATGACATGGAACACTTTTAACTTATAATGCACAACCATTTTTTAAGTTTCGCAACAAATACGTTATATAAATAAAAATCGTTGACTACACACATGAAACAATTTTAAATGATCGGCTGTCAACCCTGCTTTATTATTTATTCGCTAGCGGTAAGATTACTTATAATCGTTATTTTTCAATTAAATGAAGAATGCAGCTACAAGTTAATGCCCATTATGAATTCAAATGCAATAAACTTTATGGTTAATGAACAAAAAAGAGAGACAATTTTAGGATGGGTGTAGCTGAAGGGCTAGGCTTTTAGCGGAACAAAATTACACGCCCAATTGCCAATATATTATATTATACCTGATTAATACGACTTTAGTTATTTTGCTAGTACAAGAAGAGTCATTAAGTACACCATATAGATATATTCATGTTGTTGCTTCATTAAACCAACAAAAAAAACATTATAAGATAAAATGTAGTAACCATAAAACATGTAATAAAATATATACAACAATGTTTATAGCTAAGTCCAATAATCAAGTATTCACGGTCAAATAGTTTACACAAAACATCACTGAGACTTTAAATGCTCAACCGTACAGGATGTTTGAGTTTAAAAAAAAAACAAAAATAATACTCTTAGCCTAACATATTTTTAAATCGTAAATATTTTATTATAATTGGTTCCAATAGCAGTAAATGCATTGCTGCAGATAAATAAAGAAATGTTTACAACCATTTTTTCCCATTTTCGACTTTCACAAACAACATTTGCATACTAAAAGGCACTTGTTAAATATATAATTAAACTGTAAACAAGAAACAAAAAGAAGTCGTTAACTGTAAAATCTGGTATGTGGGGCGATGGTTCATCAATATTATATTTGGTCGTTCATACTATTCATGAGCAGGGCTTCATATCGCATAAATTGTCCTGTGCGAAGTTAGTATCTGACGTTCCTTTTAGCATATGTGCATAAATAACAGATATTACTAAAATTTAGCCACAAGTGCGTCATAACCAGTGCAGGGCCCTCGCGGGCCCTTTGCGAAACAAAAATTCGCTACTCAAAGGAGGAATAGCTTTCCGTTGGGAATAAATCGAAGAGTACGAAAAAGCTATAAAAGAAGCTGAAAGATGAAATATGCAAAATACAAAGGTGAACAGGAGAGAAAGGAACACGGAAAGGGTATAAAGTGCCCTAAGACGGGAGATGATAATGAATATGATCAGGATGGAGATATAACTGAAATGACCACAAACGGAGAGTGCGGCAGCTCAGTTGCTTCCAGTTTTAAAGACGAATCGAACAGCTTTTCGATCTTAGGCAATGAATATCATCAATTTTAAAAAGACGCTATAGACAAGAGAAGGAATTAATTAAAATATTTCGATCGACGCCAGACGATTTCAGAACCACTAGGCGTCTACTTGATGAAATGAAAGGAAGAGTATCACACCTTCCAATTAAAGGAAGAAAATGAACTATACGTTGTATTGAGAGGAGTACCGGAGTTCCTAACAGAAGGAGAAATAAAAAAAAGACCTCAGAAATAAAGGCTTACAATTCGACAACATAAAGAGGATGGAAAATAAAAAGCGAACCTTGCCACTGAAAAAAAGACGAAAGAAAGAGAATCTTTCAAATCAAGGTGCTGATGCACGCAAGAGTCACAACAGAGGCCAAGCGAAAACAACCTACAACAAGCCAACAATGCTTCCGGTACCAACTCTACAGGCACGTTGAGTTTCGCTGCATTGCAACATGGAAATGTTGTATATGCACAAGAGACCATTCGTCACGTGAGTTACCAGAGGACAACAACAACAAACCCAATTGCGCCCTTTGTGGAAATGACCATCTATCTATCCAAACTCTGTATTAAACACCCTGACAACATACGTAAAGCTCAAACAAGAGAAAAACTATTACTAAGACTGAAGGAATTTCCTATGCAGAAAAAGCCGGAGGAAATAACGAAAGATCAAGCAATAGCAAAAAGCGATATCAAGAAGGAGCTAACAGGAGCTAACATAAATTTTACCCGAAGAACTCAGAGAGGGTTTAAAAAAAAAGAACAATTTCTGTTAAACTATTAATCTGGAATTACAAGACTTAATGTGCGCGGAAAATATTACAAGTGGCGCTTATAAGTGAAACGCATATAAAAGCGGGAGACAAACTTAGCATAGTGGGATTTAGTGTAGTGAGGGAATAAGGGGCCCCAAACGAACGGGTTGAAGTGCATGTGCGGAAAAAACAATGTGTACGGAAAATTTAATTCTCTACAACGAACTGTGAAGCAGTGGGAGTAAAAACAACTTTTAATAATAAAACAGTGACCTTTGTGGCAGTGTATGTTAAACCACAACTGCGCCCAACTGAAAAAAGACTTACTCGAGTTATTTAAAAGCGACAGGCGTATGCAGACGAAGACTTTATCGCCAAGTACCCTGCATGGAACTCCCGGAAAACAAGCGAATCAGGTAAAATTTTAGAAAGTACGCGGATGTGGCAATAAGTGGACACACAGATCGTACATCAATTCCAAACAATAACAAACGAAATTATGGCGATTTATGTCGCACCAAATTAAAACTTCACTGGTAACTAAAACCATATACGCGCTGAGCTCGAATCATTTCCAGGTCACAACTGTAATTATAAACACAAACAAAGTCATACCCAATAAACAACCACACCAAATCAAAGTGAAGTCATTTGTCGGACAAATGCAAAATTTCGTTCCTATAACTGCCGTACCATCCAATGAAAAGTAAATAGATCAAGCTATCGACTACTGCTATCCAAGAACTACAAAATAACATCAGAAATTCCGAAACAGTACGAAAATAAATATAACCTGAGTGAAGAGGAGAAAGAAATCATAGCTGCTAGAAACTTAAGATCTGGAGGAAATGGAGTAAAACTAGAGATCTGCGAGAAAAACACAAATTGAGAGAATAAACCAGCCAATCGGCATATTTTCATTTTTATTTTGCATTTGACAGTTGTTTGGCAGTTATTTGATAAAATGAAGAGAAAGTGGGTAAAAATGGTCCCAAAGTTAGACCACCCTAAATTCTATGGTTCAAATAGACTCACAATAAATGGTACATGGAAAGCTTGATGAAGTTACTATTGCAATTGCCTGAAAGAACGTTCTTTTATTTATTCAGAAAAAATTACAAATCTTCAATATTAATAAAAAAATGTATTTTTGACTTTTTTGAAACTTTACCGGTATACTATTTTCTAACTATAACATCAAGTCTATATGTGAATTGTGGAGTTAAGACTACATTTAGTATTCTTTCCCTGGCTTGCTTGGTAATTTTACATTCCAGTTTTATAATGCTGTATAGAGATGTCGTGGTCTTTAGTGCTATCTGTTCTCTGGGTTTTATATGTTTCAAAAAGGCTAGTCTCGTGTCGAATATAATTCCAACATATATTCATCGATTTCCTATCATTATGGTTTCTTCCCTTACCATTTTCCTAGTATTCTTATAATCTGGATCTTTTCTAGATTAGTTTTTACTTTGTTATCGGCATATCGTATATAGCCTCCAACAGAGTCGATAAATAATGTAAAACAATCAATAAACAATCATTAGTTAAGTAACACAATAAAAAATCATCAAACAAATAAATCAAGAATGGGTAATTAATAAAAATAATTTAAACGGAGAAAAGTTATACGGTGCATAGCCCCAGACAGCTTTTTTTTTAAGGAACATCGAACGAAGCATAAAAAGTCGAAAGGTCACTGAGCTCTTCATACAGACAGAGGAACAAAAAAGAGAGAGAGAGAGAGAGAGAGAGAGAGAGAAAGAGGAGGGAGGGGGGGGGGACAAGAGAGAGACACGTGTTTTGTTTTGGATGGATGTTTTTCGAGCTTTTTGCTTGCTCGCACGAAAGCAGAACGTAAGCAAAAAATTGCATACATTATAGGATACTTTTTGTTCTATGGCTTCATGGCATTTCAATGGCATTTTTTTCTATGGCTTCAATAAACCCTGCGTTCGAGAATTTCGCTTTTACAATCTCCAATTTCTGAAAAACAATTCTTACTGGGTTTATTGAACTTTGCGTGCTTTAACCTCGTCTGGTCAGAGATTTGATGCTATCTTGTTTTCAACAAATGTTCTTACTGAGTTCAATAAACTTACGGGTCATTACATTCATCTAACCAGATTTTCCTATTCGAAAGGATAGTGCGATGTTGTTAACGCTTTCCATGTAAAAACCGCCACAACGATCCCTCAATTGGCTGGTATCTACATTGGCAGGGGGTTGCAAGTCGCTTATTCGTTTGCACGTTAAATCTGATTGCAGTACACCCTATCATAGAATCTTGGCAGGCATGTGATGCGATATTGTACTTTAAAATTCGTAACGTATGAAAAAAGACTTCTTATTGGTAGAAAATTGTCACTTCGTAAAGATTTTGGCAGAAATTTCGTGCATGTCCCAACTAAATGCCGCCGGCAACGTGAAATAAAGGGTTACACCGAAGCCAGCTTCAAGGAGAAGCATTTTGGGTCTTGTTCAATAAGTGACCAAATTATTCGTGTAAAGTGAGCATTTCGCACACATGAATCAGTTTGGAATTTTTAAGTAAAGCGCCACCAACGAAGTACTGTTTAACTTTTATTTTAAAATTAAATTAAATTCAACAAAATCAGTAAGAAAATTTTATGACAACGAATCAGGTATACACTCAGTACATTATGTAATTCTTCGTCTGAATCTTTCTATCTTCTCAACATTTATTTTTCATGCCTTTCTCTCATACCCACATATTTTGTAACTTTCACCCACATCTTTTAACCGTGTCTTCGAACATCCAGGAGAAGGCCGACGTCAAAGGGAGAAGCCACTATCAATAAACTAACTATCAAGCGCACCGAGTCAACCTCATCAATTGCATCACAAATCCATGTCATCAAGGGGTCGGCTTCACCAAACCGACAGCACTCGAATTGAAACAACCAGATCAGTTCCATTCACTCCATGAACGTAACATCTCCACGAACATGTAGACATTTTCGGCGACAGTGATTAAACTTCCACACACTCGCTCCGTTTCCTCAGACGTCGCCACATCGCCATTTCTGAATTCACATACCAGCTGAATGATTCACGCATATACAGTGCACACGGTTGTTCCGCAAAAGTGATTTATTCATTTATTTTATAAATCCAATATGGCGGAAATGCGCCATTTTTTCACAAAACAATTAGTTTTTAAACTAGGAGGCTGAAATTTTGCATACATTAACTACCTTATATTATGCGTGAAAGTTTATCGAATAAACTTTATTTTATAGTCTGATTAAAGCCCCTTCGATTTTATTTGAAACAATTCTTTCTAGAAGCACAATTTAACATATATTTAGGCTGTTTCTTTTTTGAAAATTTTGCGGTCCATTTTCTTGAAAACTTTCCCAATAATATCTTGTATCAAAAGATGCTTTAATATTAAAGGGATTAAGCGAGTTTAAAAAAATCGCATATTACAGCATCGGGGTAATTTGACCTTGAAACATTTTTCTTCTACCCTAAATATCGCGGTTCCTATGAAACTCGGAAAAATGAAACATGGGGAGCATGTATAAGTCTAAGAGACTTCAATTCTAGCACTATGAGCAGTTGAATATACTGAACTAATTTTGAACAATTTTTTTTTTCAAAAAACTTTTTAGTAGAATCCTATATATTTTTTACATTTTGGTAGCCCTTGTAATTCAATTTAAAATGATACCGCACATGATGTGTCCATGACCTCTTACTGTTTCAAAGATATGACCCTTAATAACTTGAAATTTTGCAACTTGTCGCTATGGCAACCGACATTCAACAGTCATATATACATGTAAGCCCGAAATAATAGCATATATACATGTAAGACTAATCATATATACATGTAAGACCTACATATGGAAAGTTAAAGGAACAAATAGTTTACATTGTATGAGACCTATAAGACTTATATGTTCTATAAGGTGCTTATAATTTATAGGTACTTTTGAAGTTGAATAATAATAGTTACCAGTGGTGGGTGCACATTATAATTTTGGGAGGGGTTCATTTTATTCAGAAATTCTAGAACAAAAAAAACTAGAACACTGAAATTTTGATCGCATATAGTTTCATGTATTATTCGTCGAAAGAAATTAGTGCCATGTTGAAACTGGTGTAGAACGCAACGTTGCCACGCTTAAAATTTTACAAACGATATATCTCAGGAACTATAAAAGATAGAATACTTAAATAAACTTTATTGTGTAGGTTACCTATTGTATAGGTTACCTTTATCATATAGGTAAGTATAGGCTACCAAAAGTTCGCTCAATTTTATTTGAAACATTTTTTAAATTACAATTTAAGTTATTTACAGGGTGTTTTTGTTTAGAAAACTTTCCGATCTATTTTCTCGAAAAAGACTGTACTACATTAAATACATTTGCACACCTCAATTTGTGTAAAGCGGACACGTGAAAAAAAGTGATTTAGAAGCGGCAGCGGGGAAAAAGTAAGTCAAAAACGACAGTAGGCCGCACCGTAAGCAAATATGGGGACCAGAGAATTAATGGGTAAGCGAATTCGAAAAGAGATTCAAGAGCGATCGTAGGTCATGCAAATCCATTGGCAAGTACTGGAAAAAAGTGAGTCAAGACCGATCGTAGGCCGCGGTAAACCCAACAGCGAAGCTGTCCGCGCCGTAGACAAATACTGCCGTAAGCATATATGGGGACCGCGGGATTGATGGGTAGGCGATTTATAGGTTAGAATTTTACCCTAAAAAACTATTGTGCAAATTGAATTTAATAGACGAGTTATAAGGTGACAGTCAGAACTGAAAGATTCAACTTTTGTTTTATGCAAGTTTTTCATACATTAGTTCGCTAAATATATCCTAGTTTATTATTTTCCAATAATTACCTTACTCAGATTTTGATCAAAAGTTGGAATGCTAACCTCACTTTGCATTTAAATGGGCAATTGGATTTAACGAATACATAATTTTATAACTTTTCTTAATCTGTATATAACAACTTGTTTGAAATACATTTTTATTTTCCCACCTGGTTCAAATATCCCGTTTTAAAGCAATTTCCGGAAGCAAGCAATATTTTCGACTAGGAGAAATTTGGCCTATGTTAGAAAAAATTCTAAGAGGCTGCTTGAAGTTAAAGAGAGAAAACACAGTTGCGGTTGATAAACAAATGATCCCTGGGTCTGCTCAGCAGGACAATATATTAGAGATAAAGCTAATCCAGAAGGGTTGAAAAATTGTGTTTGTGCTACTCCCAAGAGATTAGTGTTGGACTTCGAACTATACCAAAGAAAAAAAACACTTTCCTGGATGATAATGCGAAGAACTTGGGTGTTGGACCATCTGTCGTGGTCAGATTGGCAGAAACATTAGCTCCAGGAACGTGTATCTATTTCGACCGCTATTTTACAACAATCTCTCTATTAGAATACTTACTACAAAAAAATTATTCGAGACAGGAAATCAAATCGAGGAGTCATGCATCTGTACATTTAACTGCAGACAAGAAATGACAAAAGTAAATCGTGGAGCATCTGATTAAAGTATTCGGCAGAAAAAAAATATCTGTTGTAAAATGGTACGACATGAAGCCTGTCCATTTAATGACTATCTGAGATGGTGTTAATCCAGAAGGTATGCCAACGTTGGTTAAAAAAAAGACAATACGTGCCGATTCCAAAACCTAATATGTTAACAAGTATAATACCTACATGGGAGTAAAGAGGATATACGAATTGAAAACACAGGTTCCAAAATGAGGGCTTTGCTTGCCAATAAACTATAGATCTAATATAATCTTTGGCAGAATATTTGAAAGTATTCCCGAAAAATTTGATTATTATGAAAAAGAATCGACTTTAGCTTCTTGTGTTGTTTAAGATATTTAACTCTTACGATATTTATGATTAAAAAAAAAACAAAAAAAATGACCGAAAATGAGGTAAAATTTTAGAATTTTTAGTTTTCTTTAAACCGTTTATTAAGGAATATTTTCGAAAAATCTTCAATCAAAAGAACTTCCTCCAGAACCTTCATGCAGAAGAACTTTAATCGGAAGTTTGACAACCTGTATAACAACTGATATCAACATGGTTCCGGCGAATAGGTGGACGACTTAAAAAGCGATTTCGTTACCAGCACCCAACGTAGAGCCTCAAGAAGCGGGGTAAACAACCTAATGAGAAGCATAAAATAATTTGCGACAAGAATATCCCTAACAGAGGTTCAATCAAACAAAGTCGGGAGTGTCTATTGATGGACACAAGAAGAGCGCTGCCTGATCGCTGCGCCGACGTTTACAGAGGAAATTGAAAACAGAAGGTATAGCGGCTTGCCATGAAGAAAGGGCAGCCTCAAAAGCTTACACAAGCAATTGAGGAGGGTCAAAAGAGACACTATGAAAAATTGCTTCAGTAACTACATAATAGCCCGTTTGGCTATGCGTACAAGATTGTTACCAAAAGACTACATACCCGAATTGTTCCATCCAGTAACACGGATATTGTAGATACTCCATTTCCAGCATACCCGCCCAGAGACCTGTTGAAATATAAACTTCGAGAACTAACAGACTCCAAACCATTCACTATAGAAGAATTGGAAAGGTCAACATCCACACTGAAACAGGGAAAACATCTGGCTCAAATTGCATCTCCAACAAAATAGTGAAAATTCTAGCTGCAGCAAAGACAAACACACTAATGCGGATATTTAATAAGTCTATACCGCGAGGAGAGTTTCTAAGTCTCTGTAAAGAAGCCTTACTGGTTCTTATACCAAAACCTAAGACAGAACAAGGACATCGCACTTACCGTCCAATCTGCTTCCTCAACACGATGGCTAAAGTGTTTGAGCGTCTGTCTGGTGGTAGACAGAATAGAGAATTGGCTAGAAGATAACGGTGGTCTAGCACCTAACCAATATAGTTTTCGGAAAGGAAAGTATACCATCGATGCATTATGGGAGGACCAAGAACAGTAGAAGCACCGTTTAATGAAACAACAAGAAGGCGGTAACTATGCACTAGATGTCAGCTGGTAAAAAATAATTGTGACACTACAGCAGCACGGAGTTCTTTCTTACGTAATTAATCCACTAGACGATTATTTCAGCCAGAGAGTACTAAGATATTCAACACTAAAAGAAAGTAGGGAGAAAGTCCTATCTTCCGGAGTGCCGCAGAGATCCATTTTAGGTCCATTATACTATGGAACCTATTGTATGATTCTCTCTTGAGGTAAAATTTACCTAACGGGGTTAAATTCATTGGGTTCACCGCTGATATCACCCTGCTTGCAATAGATCATAGCACTTCCATTAAAATTGCGGTAAACTGGCTTAAATATGATCTAGAAGTAGTTCCTGAGAAAATACTTGCAATTATGTTCAGTGGAAAAAGAAAAGTGCCACACCCTCACCTTTTCATCGTTGGAAAGGAAATTAAATGCTTAAGAGGTTATATTAGACAAAACCTTTACAGAATATATAGGAATAACATCTATGAAATCGATGATTCTTGCTACAATCTTAAGGAAGCTGATGCCGAAGAGAGAAGGTCCGAAAACTACAAGGCACAAAGTGCTACTCAACGCCATAGAATCAGTACCAATATGGACCATCTGTGCAAAAACAACAGTTAATATGTTTGGAAAAGTGCAAAGAATAGGTGTAATAGGCACAACAAGCGCTTACAGAACTGTTTCAAATGATTCCTGGGGCTCCCCCGATAATTCTTCAAAGCAGATGTAGAGTTGACACAAAGAGCTGGTACAGATAGATTATACGATCGTTGGAAATATGAATGGGATAGCTCAATCAAAGGACTCTGGACCTATACACTGATCCGAAATATCAGCCTGGTGTGAGATCAAACACTGGCGTCTAAGCTACTATTTACTGCAGGTATTAAGCGGGCATAGTCTGTTCTCATCTTACCTTCAGAAATACAGCAGGAGAACGACATCAATGTGCATGCACTATAAAGATGTACTACGAAGCACACACTATTCAACTGTGAGGAATGGCAGACATAAGGCAGTGAACTCTTAAAACTAAAAACTTAATCAATCGTAAAGCAGCATCAGAGAAAAATTGGTAAGGTGGCAACAAGATCTGCCGTGACATCTTGTGCCGTGAAAACGGCTCCAACTTGGCTAGAATTAAAGAAGTCAATGAAATGAATAAAGCGCAACAAATTTATGGAGATAGACTGTTTAGAAGGTCTACCGGACCATCACACGGCATAAAATAACAGATAACAAACAGGCAAAAACGTCCCTCGGACACCTGTGAAGAAATGTCAAAAGCAGTACCAGAAATGCCCAGAGTTTGTAAAGTTTGTATAAATTATTTTAATAAAATATATGGTATATCGATGTTTAAGTTTTGTTTTAAATCAATTGAAAAATTGATACACTGCAGCCAGCATTGTAAATTATTAAAAAATATTAAATATTGTACTTAACTAGGTTAATATACAGAAACCCATTTCATAAGGTAGAAATGCGATGAGTAGATAAAATTTTTAATATACACTTTTGTTATAATTGATTTACGTAATTTAAAAAAAATATATTTTTAAAATGGAATCATAATAAAGAGTTTTGTCGCTTTCCTTTTAGCATTTAAGAGATCAGATAAGGGAATTTCTTCTATATTAAATCTTATAAATCTTCGCCACGTTTATTAAGTTTGTAATTTTAATTCAATTTAAGTATTTTTTTTTGTTTTTAGTTTTCTGTTTCCTCTTTTTATTTTCTTTCAGTCACAATTATATTCACTAATTAAACAATAAGTAAACCCCAGCTTCCCTACACCTAAGAGGGACGGATTTAGTGAGTATTACTGTCTCGTGGGAGGCAGTTAAGTCCCACTCCTCGTCGCACTAGACGTGAAGAAAAGCTAGCAACGAGACTGCCTAAACCATCGATGAGCAACACGCGCCCGCGGGCCGCTTGTGGCCCGTTAAACATGTTGATACGCCCCCAAGCATTTCTAAAATGGAATTTATTTTATCGACTTTCTCCCATCAATATATTGTTATAAAATTAATTATAATAAAATGGTAGTACATACTAAA
>WYDF02018728.1:0-13290 GCA_009867245.2 Adranes taylori
CAGCAGCATCCAAAATCAAAATTGCCATGATGATTTCCAATCTCCGACCCGGAGTGGCACGTTAAGAAGAAGAAGATGAAGCATTTTACGAATATGTATAATAATATAAACATTTTAAGGTGTGGTGATCATGCCCAGTTAAAATATTCCTGCAACAAGACAAATTACAAATTTGTCTATACATAGAACACAGAGTGAATGATTTTAATTTGAATTCCAATATAAATAAAGCCACCAAAGGGCACGCCGATGAGATTAATTTTATGAATTTGTTTTCTATAAACTGCACAATTAACACACGTGAGCATTAAATTTTCCAATTAAATTTTCCTTCGCAAAGTGACCCAACAGCTAACAGATTTGCCCAAAACTTTTAGTTACGTGTTCATTGAGATTCATTTATTCCAAAGATCAAAATTTGAAAACAAAAATAAAATTTTTTAATTTTGAAAACAAGCAATTTTAAGTTCCATTCACATAAATTTTTCATTTGAAAATGTTAAGTGGTAGAGAGAAACGATTTGCCCACCCCTGGTGTAACCATTCTAAAATATTTGCAGAAACTACGTGTCTATCGGGACTTAATTATCCCAAAGACCAAATTTGGAAAACAAAATATTTTTTATTTTAGAAACAAGTAATTTTAACTTCCATTCACATAAAAATTTATTTCAAAGTGCTAAGTAGTAGCAAAAAAAGATTTGTCCACCCCTATTATAGTCGTTCTGAAATATTTGCAAAAACTACGTATCATGGCTTAATAATTCTAAGGACCAAAATTGAAAATAAGAATCAAAATATTTTTAATTTTGTAAACAAGCAATTTTAAGTTCCATTCACATAAAAATGTATTTGAAAGTGTTAAGTAGTAGCGAAAAAATATTTGTCCACCCCTGTTATAGTCGTTATAAAATATTTGCAAAACTACATGTTCATCGGGACTTAATTATCCCAAAGACCAAATTTGAAAGATAAATTTGTTAAATTTTGATAACAAGCAATTTGAAGGCCCATTCACATAAAATGTTGTTTGAAAATGTTAAGTGGTAGCGAGAAAACAATTACTGGAAAAGGGTTAATTCATATTTGAAAAATTTTACCAACTACTAAATTTAATTGCTATTTACGCAATAATTTAGGTATCAATGAACACTATAAATGCACATAAATAGTAATAAAAAGAAACCGATCTTAACTCGTCTGTGTGTACATAACTGAAAAATATTTGATTCATGCAGTAGCTGAAAATGCGTTCAACCTTATTTTTATCTCTCTTTCGACAGTGCTTCCGAAATAGGCTGTAGCAATATCGAATCCGAGGAGGTAAAACCAACAAATCAAAGTAAATAATGCCAATGAAGCGTGGAAAATTGAAAGGACATAAATTTCGCGTTTGGGGATGAATTTCGCTACGCAACACTATTAGGCTATTTTCGATCGTAGAACAGTGGGAAAGAAGCACATTGGAAGGTACGTACATCCATATTCTAGTCTAGATATTTTTCCAATCAAGAATGTCTCTTGAAACATAAATTTTATTAATAAGTTACGAGCTTACGCTGGATTACATATCGAATATTGCGCTTCGTAAAATAGATCATGTTAAATGGAATTACCGTTTAACGTTAGCACTATTAATCTACAAATTTAATAGGATAATACAAATAGATACTTTATAAATGGCTTATGAATGACGTAATAAAAATTTAATAATTTTAATTTATACTGATGAATTTTATATACCATTTACAAACAAATATAATTTACTATTATTTAAGCCCGAATCGAAAGACAATTAGAGATATAAAACGTAAATTATAAACACTCGAAATGTGTCTCTAAACCAAAGTCTATCTCAAAATAAGTAAGTAAATCAATCTTTATTGATATAAACAAAAAAAAAATTACATACAACATTAAATATATTAACAATTCCTAATCTGTAACATTAATTCACCCTCCTCCTTATCTAATCAGAAACACAGAAATATCAAAAAAAAAACCAAAAGTATACAAAAACTAACCTTAATCCTGCTACCTCAACAACTTAGCCCCTCCCCCTAAATCCTCCACTTACCTACTCATCACATTATATATCCTCAGAGGATGGTCCTTGAGTGAAACTACTCCTTTAAAACGACTTGCCTCGAGATTACGTCGGTCAGTATTGAGTGGATTAAAAGTTGAGCGATGGATGAAAGACCGAAATAATAATACGTAGTCGAAAATGGGATCATGGATTGCTGAAGATGTAGAATTTTATTGATGCGTTGTAAAGGTTGTAGTATTTACTGATACGAGTGATTTTAATGATACATTGTGTAGATAAGATGTTGCCACTAGTCGTTGTCGCCGAAGAAATACCTAAACAGGCGTCGATCATGGTCTGCGAGGCTAGCTGGGTGTAGCCATTTCGTACCAAGGTTGGGAGTGGTACGTCGCCTGGAGCACTGGGTGAGATAGGCGAACCTGGCGCTGATGTAGAATATTCCTCTCCGTACACCACTGGTAGCGACTGAGAACAATCTAAGGTAAGCTACGGAGTTCGCGGACGACGTTGATGAACGCTACTGGAGATTTGGTGATTCTCATGTGGTCGGTGCTTTCTAGGCAACTTCTTAGTTCCATGATGGCCCCCTCGCCCTCGCATTGGGAACACGGTCAATGGGAAAAAGAATAAATAATAATGCTAGAACAAGAATAGACGAAAAAAAATACGGTATGCGAAAACATAGCAGAAGAGCGCGTTTGATACTTAACCTTTGTTTTATTTTATTTTATTTTTCGAAGACTTAATAGATGTTGATTTTCTGAAAATACTGAATATTTAAATATTTATTACAACCCTACTTGCATCAAATCAATTGACAGTTGCGATAGTGCTCCCTGTCCGAGAAAACTATATAGTAGCAATTGAGAATGAAGACATCGAATTAGCATAATAGTTCTCGCTGCAGACCCGAAGATACCATATCAAAAATGGCGTTTGGCCTGGATTGAATGCTGGAGCCGGTGGTATTCGGTGTAGCCGATGACTAGGTAGGCCTGGCTTGAAGGAAACTTCAGCTAAACATCTTAGGTAGGTTTGGAACTAGAATCAATAAAAAAATTGTTTGATTCGTTGATATTTCTAAGGATCAAAATTGCATTATTTCGTTGGCGAAAATCTATGAAAACATAAGTAGCGGCACCTCATAAATGGTAGTCTCGGTAGCTTTATGCGACCAAAAGCTTGGGAAGCATCATAACAAACCCCTTCTGCTAAAATTAGTAGAACTATAATCCAATGGGAGAAGACTTAATCTGTGGAAAACACGAAATGGTAAGAAGAATTGAGTGGGTGGCCTGGGTGGGCTTATTGAAAATGGGTGGGTGGAATAAAGTCATAAAAATCTTTCGGTACAATTCGGGATAATAACCTTCGCAAAAAATATCAGATGCGGAGATACTATCTGTGTGAATGCACACGCACATATTTAAGACAAAGCTTCCACCATTTGTCGGTATTTCGTATAACAGGAGCGGCATGAGATCTAGCTCAGCGGCGTACTTTGTGTATTTTCCGAGTATATTAGGGGTGCGCGGAAAATACCAGTTGATTAAATATACCAAATTTCTTCCGTGTTGAGCGGTGTCACTTGATATTTTTGCGCCATACTATCTTCTGAATAGATGAGATTTTATATTATTTGGTAATTAATTATTACTAAATTGATTTATTAATTTCTATATTATAGTCGAAGCATTGACTTAAACTTGATTAGTCAATTTATATTATATTAAAGGATTATTTATTATATTAATTAATTAATTGAATCAATGGGATATTTAATCCAATAAGAATACGTGAAAGGATTCAATACTTTTTAAGAATCGAGTAATAATTATATCTCTAATCTGCTTACAGATTTCTTAGGAAAATAACCGAATTTTAATAATAATTTGTAGTTGAAATAATATTGATTAAAATTTCAAATATGGTGGACTTTAGTCAGTATGGGGAACTTCAGACTGGGGACTGACTACGGCAATTCCTCGTGTCCGTTTGTCGTAGACTTTTCTTTAAATGCTTTATATTTATATTCCATATCTTCTCGCCACATGACCAAAAATTTCAGAATTTGTTTTTGTACAATGGAAAAAACTCGTTGATGAGTTTTAATGGGAAAGCATTCGTTCAGTAAGCTGTAGAAGGAATTCACAACATATTTCTATATGATCATCATCGGAATCATTTCAATTTATCTGCGACATCGTGAGTCTGACCCGTAACTTGCTATAAGGAATAAGAAAGCTTTAAATACCCTTCCTTTCGTATTCCGTGGTCTTTCCAAATCTTAGTGATTTTGGCCAAATCTGTTTTCGTCATTCCAATAAGTCATTTTTGTATGTCAAGTCAACGCACTTCTAAGTACATAACTTTTTTAAAATTACAATTGTGGATAGTTTTAAAAATATATATACATTTATGTATAAATACAACATTAAATATTAAACCCAAATTTTACCATATTGCATTGTGTTTTATAATAATTGATAATCCTAACTTATTCTAGTTTTCACACTGAATTATTTTCATAAGAGAACTTTGGAAAGCGTCAATATATTTCAAATATCCATTAAACTTGAATACCAATTTATCATATATTTATGACATACCGGCAATTTCGTAAAAGTTAAACTAACTGTGTATTTACCCAAAAATTTTTAAAGCTCTACATAAATTCTAATCGACAGGAGATTTATAAACCGCATAAAACATTTCCAACGGGAAATGGGTTTTGAGACTACCGCATTTTGGATGCAATCTCTTTCATTTCAGAAGTCCGTTGGCAACCAAGATTGTGTGAGGATTAATTGATATTCTTACTCTAAATAGATAGGAATTCGTCAGTACTTTTTTGTTAGATGTATGCATATACCATTCAAATCTACGCAAAGAAATTAGAGAGACGGAAGAAGTATTTCAATTTAAATTATTTTAGTTTAATTAATTCCAACTTATACATAATATAATAATTCCAACTTATACATAATATAAACCGATATTGAAAGGAGTAAATACAACACAGAAATCAATATTCACAGTGCCACAAATATGCTTTAAAATTTCCGTCATTTTGCAGTACATAGTGGCACCATATATGTCAAAATCTACTTTTGAAAACCTGACATTTAATTTATCATTTATCAAAATTTGAATTTGTTAAGTCACATTCCGTAGAGACAAATTCTTGTTCTTGTACAAAGAATTTAGAGACAAAGAATCTAGAGACAAAGCATTCTCGTTGCTTACAAAGAACTTAATGATTGAGCAAAAGTATATGTGTGTACCGCCGAATATAGCTACAAAACTAACTCTAGCTCAAATTTTGCAAATCATTACCTAAGTAAGTCAAGTGGAAGTAAAAAAGCCCTTCGTGTATACTGAATGTGATTTCAAAACTACATGAAAGAAATATCTTGTTGCACAACACAAACAAGAGGAAAGTCTCACAGAAGAAAAGTCTTTAGCGTGCAGACAATTCAATTTCAAAACCAGACTAAACAATCATTTTATACTTCACAAACAAACTCATACAAGAAAGAAAAGTAAGAAACATGTGTACAGAATGTGATTTTAAGACTATAAACGGATGATATTTAATTACCCATAAACAAACTCATTCAGAAGAGAAATCTTTCGAGTGTACGAAATGTGACTTCAAAACTGTACACAACTAAGTCTTGGAAAAAAAACGAACTCATTCAGGACAGAAGCCTTTCGAGTGTACGGAATGTGGTTTTAAAACTGCACAAAAACCAAATCTTCTACGTCACAAACGAACTCATTTGGAAGAGAAACCTTTCGAGTGCACGGAATGTGACTTCAAAACTGCAAACAAAAGATATCGTCCAAGACACAAAGAAACTCATTCAGAAGAGAAACCTTTCGAGTGTACGGAATGTGAATTGAAAACTACACACAACATAAGTCTTGTATAACACACACGAACTCATTCAGAACAGAAGCCTTTCGAGTGTACGGAATGTGGTTCTAAAACTGAAAGGAAATCTGCTACGTCACAAACAAACTCATTTAGATGTGAAACTTGTCGAGTGTACCGATTGTGACTTCAAAACTAAAAACAAAAAATATCTTCCAATACACAAACGAACTCATTCAGACGAGAATTCTTGCAAGTGTACGGAATTTGGTTTTAAAGCTACACAAAAAGAAAATCTTCTACGTCACAAACGAAATCATTCAGAAGAGATACCTTTCGAGTGTACGGAATGTGAATTCAAAAGTACACACAACATAAGTCTTGTATAACACACACGAACTCATTCAGAACAGAAGCCATTCGAGTGTACGGAATGTCGTTCTAAAACTGAAAGGAAATCTGCTACGTCACAAACAAACTCATTTAGATGAGAAACCTGTCGAGTGTACCGATTGTGACTTCAAAACTAAAAACAAAAGATATCTTCCAATACACAAACGAACTCATGCAGACGAGAATTCTTTCAAGTGTAAGGAATGAGACTTCAAAACTGTACACAACTAAGTCTTGTAAAACAAAAACGGACATATTCAGAACAGAAGCCTTTCGAGTGTAGGTAATGTGGTTTTAAAATTGTACCAAAAGGAAATCTTCTACGTCACAAATGAACTCATTTGGAAGAGAAACCTTTCGAGTGTAATGAATGTGACTTCAAAATGAAAACAAAAGATATATTCCAAGACACAAACGAAATCATTCAGACTATAAATCTTTCGAGTGTACGGAATGTGACTTCGAAACAAAACACAGAGGAAATTTTCGAATTCACAAACGAACTCATTCAGAAGAGAAATCTTTCGAGTGTACGGAATGTGGTTTTAAAACTACACAAAAAGGAAATCTTCTACGTGACAAACGAATGAACATTTGGAAGAGTGTACGGAATAAGACTTCGAAACTGTTATGTTGTCGGTACTTCTGATAGCTCTCATAATATTAAATTACGAGTCCCTATCTATTATATGATTGGATTGAAGTCACCGTATTTACTATTGGTATATTTATCCTCGCATATCTATATATTGTATTGATTTTTCATGGCATCTTCAATTATTTTACACTGAAACTATGCTGTTTCCTATAAACTGCTACCTGTTTCCATTACACCTGAAGCTGTTTCCCTAACAGCTGTTTACCTAACAGCTGCAACCTGTCTCACTATCAGTTTGAATCTATTTGACCTGATTCCTATATTTGGTGCTATTTTCATATGTTTCCATGGTATAATTGGTTTCATGAGTTTATACTGCCTAATATTCGATTTATTTGCATTCAGTATACTGCATTCTTTCGGTATAGTCGGGCGTATTAAAACCTTGCAAGCCTACAATAAGATTTTTTCCATTCCGACACTATACATGTTACACCATCAATCTTCAACTTAGGACTGAGTCTAAGACTGAGTCTGAGTCTAAATGTGAGATTCTTGTTGAGAATTTGTTTGAGATTTTAATGTTATGTAGGTACATACAGCATCGCTCAACATGAAGCAGCAGGCATTTGTTTGCTCTTTAAACACATAGTCCGCTTCGATTTCTATTTTTAAGTCAATAACGTTGCTCTTAGCGTTTCATTTTGGTTGGATACATCAAATACAAGTAGCATATACTTCTTGAAAGTATTGTAGTCGAATATATAAATGGTTCGTTTACATAAATGGATCGTTTATGTATGGATAGTAGTACGATGATTGAAAGTTCTTATACATAATGTACAAAGTCGCATAGTGGTTGTCTAACATCCGTAAATTTAGATTGTCGTACGGATATGATTCTGAATTCAAATAGAGCTTCACATTGCGTATATTGCAATGATTGAAGTACGTAATGGCTCTATCGGTTTTGTCTTTTCGGTTATCATGAAAGCCTGGTATGACATAACGGTGGCAGGACGTTGTAGTATTGCAGTGCATTGTAGTATTGCATTCTACAGGTTCATATCATCAAAATTGCTCTTAATAATGTATTATTTTGAAACCTTAATAAAAATTGAAAATGGTGTAATACTTGTATCGAAACATCGATGTGATTAAAATTGTACAATTTTATGTAAAGAAACGTTCATATAATTCTAATTCCTCTATTAATGATATGCCAAAAACATTAATATAAAACTGCATTTTCAATGCAGTTAAAAAAAATATCGAAACGTCGTAACAATATACGGTTAATGATAACACGTGGTCTGCCATAAACGAAAACATTTGTTTATATTATGTATCAAAGCATATAATCGCAAAAATTATATTTGATCAATATTATAGCTCTCACTGACGTCAGCCTTGCAGTAATATACAAAGATATGCGAACAAACACATGTAGCTGGATATTTGCTTGCACATTCATTGCGCGTGGATTACTATCTAATTACGTAACCTCAAACGCAACACCCAGTAACACTCTGTCACTGAACCAATACGAGTACATATATCCGATGTTTAGAAATTTATTCAAATAGGCGTGGGGGGGGGGGGCGAAAAATTGAAATTGCTCGCAATTCAATAACTTCAGTCACTTTAGTATCAAATCTGACAGCAATTTGTTATTAGTTATAGCAGGCTTTACTTAATTTTTCAAAAACTTTAAATTCCAATCCATAATTCTGGACCTTTTTAGTTATTTGTATAAACACAAATAATTTTAATGCAAATATACTTGAATATAAATGAATTTATAAATAACTTGAAAAAATTTATCTGACCTGTAAGAGAAACATCGGATATTTTTCCTTGATTTCTTCATCGGTTGTTAACCAAAACAATGATTCATTAAATATCGGTGCATGATCATTGACATCACGAATATGTACAGCAACGTAGGTAAAATTTTCATAATTACCATCAGATGCCGATAAACGCAATGTATACTATGTGCGTTCAATGATCGGTCGTCGAACACAAACGTAGATGCACAAACGCAACATGCAAATGAAACAAATACAAAAATACAGATGTACTAACTACCACTACAAGTAACAGTGCAAACTAATTAATGTAGGTAATGCAATGAAATCTATTGGAATATGCTGTTCACAATGTATGTGGTTGTAATGAAATAAAAATATGCCACGAATTTCGAATTCAAATTTATTATAATTAGTTGTTTTGGAAAAGTTGGAAATATATGCAATATTGGATTATTATTTAATTCTAATGTAAATATAATATACTATACTAAAACATATTATATAGATTTGCCATGGTCTACAAGTGCTCTTGACTCTCTTTTCAGCTAATTTCTAAAAGAGCACGCCATTGGTGTCCCTGGTCCCCATATTTGCATACGGCGTGGACAACTCGCGTAAAATTTAAACGTGGCAACGTCGCCTTATACACAAATTTCAGGCATGGCACTAATTTCGATCGACGCATAATACAAGATACTATACGCGATCAAAATTTCAGTGTTCTAGATTTTAAAGTGAATTTTTGAATAAAATGATCATTTTGAACTTTGCAATTGAATAACAATATTTATTCAATTGTAAAACCACCAAGTTATATGTTTTATAGTCTTATAGGTCTCATACAACGTAAAATATTTTTTCCTGTAACTTCGCACATATGTGCTATTACTTAGGCCTTACATGTATATATGACTGTTAAACGTCGGTTGCCATGACGACAATTTGCGAAATTTTAACTTGTTTAGGGTCATATCTTTGAAACAATAAAAGTTAGACCTGTCATGTGTGGTATCAATTTAAATAGAATTAAAAGTTTTTTGAAAAAAAATTTATTGCTCAAAATCAGTTTTGTATATTCAGTTCTTCGTATTGGTTATAATTGAGGCTTCCTAGACATGCATATGCTCCCCGAGTTTCATTTTTTTAACTTTCATAGCAACCGAGATATATAAGAAATTTTATTTTCAAGATCAAATTAACCCGATACTAAGTCGTCAGTGTTTTTTAAAACTCACATAATCCATTAAATAGTAAAGTTTCTTTCGATACAAGACATTTAAATAAATTACTGCAAAAATTTTCGAGAAAATGGACTACAAAATTTTCAAAAAAAAAACACGCTGTGTATATGTTAAATTGTAATTTTAGAAAAAAAAAGAGCTTTAGGTATTCTATAAACAAAGTCTATTTGAATGTCCTATCTTCTTTTACAGTTTTTGAGATATGTTGAAAAATATTTTCAAACTTTGAACGTGGCAACGTCGCGTTCATTACAAGACAGAGACGTCGCACTTCTTTTGTTCGACGCATAATACTAGCCGCTATATGTGAGCAAAATTTCAGCCCCTACTTGGATTTATAAAAAAATTGAAAAATCATTTTTGCGGAACACTTATGTGTACCTGTGTACCAAATTTCGCACAAATCGGTCCAATTGGTTAGAAGTAATTCTCGAACGTACGTACGCATAGACACCGAAAAATACAATTTTCTTTTAAATTTTTGAGCAAGAAAAAATTATTTTGTAAAAAGTTATTTGATGGAAATTGGAGTCTTCTCTGTCAATTACGCATAAATGGTTTGTCCTGATGTGAACACAAGAGACGTACTAAGGTGAAATAGAAAAATTATCAAAACATGAATCCTATATCTTTCATATACCGTATTACATATTTTACGTATTACATAGTTACGTGGTATTTGAAAGATAAAAATAATAAAGTTGTTTTAATTGTTGATAAAAACTGTCATCGATAAAATGTCCGAAATATAGAATTGTAATATACGTTAATGTATTAAGCAAATACCATTAATTTATTTAAAAATGATTGAATAAAAATATATTTGTTAATTGATATTCCATATAGAGTTCATGCATATATCATAAAAGGCTAACGAAACTATAACAACTTAAATTAAATAATACAATATCCGACGTGCTGCTTATGCTTTTGGCTACACTGCTAAAAGAAAATAAAAATTTTCTGACAAGCATTAAACATAAGATATAAAAAATGTCGAAATCTCAAACAACATTTATCTACAAAATAAAAGAAAATTAGAAAACAAATGACTACAATCTAAAGACAGAAAACAGGAAATAAATTAATCGGTGTTTGAGCTTCAAAACATCGTTATATATTTGAAGCTTCGAATTTATTAAATACTTATTGATATAATACTTAAATCATTTGCTGAACCATCTGCAAATTTATAGTCATTTAAAATACTACTGATAAATTATATGTGTAAAACAAGCCACACAAAAAACTACAAAACTACAAAAACACAAGCAAAACAACATGAAAGACGAATCAAATTGCCACCCGCCTGTAAGACTCGTTTCGGTAGATTTCGATCGTCCTCTTCCGTGATCTGCGTCCGGTAGGTTGGACGTTCAAAAACAGGTGGATTATCGTTGACATCCTTCACGTGAATCACGACGGTTGTGTAGTTTTCTTTCAAGTTATCGGATGCGGCAAGACGTAGTTCATACTATAGTGCGTAACGTAATAAAATATCATGTGAGAAAAATTGAATAAATATAAACTATTATATAATTATATATACACTGCTAGACAAAAGTCTGAGGACCATGAATTTGTCAAAAATGTTAGAAATCAAAAACCTTTCAAAAGAAATATGTGTATTTATTAGATATTTACTGAAAATTATATATAACAACACAGTTGAACAGAAAAATGCAATGGTGTCACTAGCGTTGACTAAACCATTTGCAAAGACCTTTTGTCAAAGTTAATTTGCCGTAGGAAACTTCTGTGATAGTTTATCATGTGGCTGATAATCATATCGAATCAAGCAACTTCATTCAAAGATCTTTCGTGTTCGTAGGAATCTCTTTAGCACTTCCCCTCTCAAAGAAAGTGAAACCAATAAGTATCACAAAGAGAAGACTAAGGAAGCTGCCCTATTCTTGTGATAACACATTTTTTCTATCAACTACATTTCGCAAGCCTCTAAGATGTCGATGTAGAATTTTTAGTCAACTATACCATTGTTTTTGACTACATCACATCCTTGATTACGAGCAAAAAAATTTCAAACAATCATATTATCTCCTCCATGCTATATTATTGGTCTGGTCACTATCTGGAATAAAGCATTTCACAGGACTAATATACATAAATATCCGTTAATGGGAACTAAAAGAATTTTTGCTTCAAGTTGTTCCTTAGAGTAAGGAACAAATTCCGCAACAACAAAATAATATATTCAGTTTAATTTAATATGTATTTTTACTATAATAATTTCATAATGCAAATTATCGTGTGCAACAAGCAGTCAGTTCATTTAATATTTTCAACCTACTCTAAATTCTTTGGAAGTTTAAAAGAATTTGTAATAACGAAAATAATATGAAAGATATGCAGATGGCATTAGCATAAAAGATAAAATATTGATTATAAAAAGTCTCTTCGAACGAAAGGAATCGCATACATGGATCTGGGTAGTTTTATTAAATTATCTTTCAACTTTTAATAGAACTCGGGAGAAGTGCAAGTCACAATGTGATCATTTCTCAAATATGTCGTATGAACGATCCATAAAAATTACATCAAATTCTTTAACCGATGAGTTATTTTTAAAATTTTGCGTAACATCTATCTTTTTATATAAACTATGCATAAAATATTAATGATAATTTTCTAAATGTGATTTTAGGAATAAAACTAATATAAATATGTTATATTAAAAAATGTACATTCTTATTTTGTTTTAATTTATTGTGACCGGTTTCATTTAAACATGATACATCATCAGGCTAAACATTTTGCTTATAAGTATAGCATATGAGAAATAAAGATCTAGTTGTTTTGCAGTATATATATATATATATATATATAGGTTGTATACTTTCTAATTGAGACAGTATTGCTATCTCCTAAAGTAGAAAAGATAGAGAGACGTTTAAATCGGGAAAAATGTAGATAATTAAAAACCAAATAAATAACAAACATCAGCATTTAAATTTTCAGAGCCATATTTAAAATATTTACAATAAAGAAAATTTTGGAATTTTATAAAATTTACACTAGCAATGTTATTTTCGATAATATTAAAAAACTTTAAAGTAGTTTTTTGTTACATAAGTTATGTTATGTAATACAGTGTTTCGTAACTGCGTATACACAACCAATATTTTTTTTTAAATACGGACCTGGTATATATTTTTATTGAATCGTATAGAAATTGTGTTCTAAATACAAATACAACCCTGTATGATTAAAATCATTGCAACGTGTTTTGTTGATTTCAACGTGGTTCTTATTTTTAAAGCCGGACCTGCTTCGGTTAGTTCCAGTTACGATATATTTAG
>WYDF02018739.1:0-10554 GCA_009867245.2 Adranes taylori
CATAAAAGAAATAATAATTTACAAAATTAATACACGCAATAACGTAGTGTTTATAACAAACAACAATTACCTTGCCTGCTTGTGTATGGCCACTAATAATCCGGTAAAAACAAACATACAGAACGCAGATAACAATGTAGACACATCAAGTGGAACCTACTGAAGGATAGTTTATTAGAAGCTCATATTAGAAGCGCTACCTATTAATCGGGGCTAAATTAGACATTGTTCCATTTTTGGAACATGGCCATGAATGGGTTAAATATGTCATAAACATAACTTTTTCTTCATTGGTATAACAAATATCACAAGATTATAGATATTTCTAAACGTGAGAAGCCAAATTATGCTAGTTCTATTTAGAAGTTTATTTAAAAATATAGTGCTTAAAGGTTTTGTCATCATTGGTTTATATTAGGCTACTTTTTTAATTTGAACAAAAAGAGTACTACAAAAAATTAATAAAAGTTTCATAATACTAGAAAATTTATTTACTATTTCTAATAGTAATCGGGCAAAACTTTGTTACTGTAAAATCAATCCAAAGTAGAACATTCAGGACTTTCACAAATCGCTCACTTATATAACGAAAATAATGAAAATTAAAAATAAAATAAATATTACTTAGAAGAAAATCCACGGCAGAAGGGAAAAGATTTATTAGATGAAAAAAAAGTCTTTTATTTCCTTAGTTTAAGACGAACAACACAAGTACAAAATTTACTGTTTTGGAAAACGAATGAACATAACTCACTTGGCAATTAAATTGAAGAGGTAGAGGGAAAAAACAATTTACATTTCAATAGGTATAATAAATTCAACAAAGCCTCGTAAGTGGAAAAGTTACCGCGAAAAGTCATTTTACGCTCGTTCTGGCGTTTTAATGGAACATGTAAATTAAAACGCTATCAAATTATAGTTCCAAATTAAAGATCGTTTAGAATTACGCGATGCGATTCAGGCGTTGCGGCTGGTATGTGAAATGGAAAATGATACGATGTAAACAAATATATTTAAAGAGAATGTATTTTGGGTTGAAAGCAAGTTTTTGTTCTTTATAATATTATGAAGTCTTTCTTGAGAGAACTTTATGGGAAACAAGAAAAATATACTTCAACAGAAATTATTGTTTGTTTTACCTACTATATTGAATGGCCCCACAACTTGAGGAAATTTTCTTTTTCTGCATATAACCTTGTTTATTGTAAACTCATAGTAAATTGTAAATTTATTTATTCTTATATAAATAAATTTTTTATTTAATCTTGTTTATTGTAAACTCCTAGTTATGAGCTTTACCTGTGCGCCTAATAAAGTAAATCAAATTATGCTGGTCGGAACATCACAATTAATAAACAAAGTTAATTAATTTATTTTTATACAAAGAATTTCGTGGGCTTACTGCAAAAAGTGACCAAGTCATATTTACAGAATTACGAGTGAAGGACTTTTAAGAATTCCTAAAACTTTCTAAATTATTACTTTTAAGGCTTTCCACAGTATTAGCAAAGTTTTACTGTTTTTTGTGTTTAGTTTACCATGCCACGCAACTACAGTTTAAAATATCACAGAATTTAATCTTATTTTGAAAAATAAACTGACTTGGTAATTTTTGGTTGTAAAAATACGCGTATTTCCGTTGCTTACTCAACTACTCCACTTCCTTAAGAATTAACATAAATTTCAAAATTGATGAAAATGAAAGAGCTTTAATTATTAATGCTAAATAACAACTGAATATTAAATCAATAAGCATAACTACAAAATTTTATGAAAAAACAAGATTGATCTGTTTTTAACTTCAATTAATCATAATCTGTATCGGAATCGAATGCTGGTTGTGCAGTATAACTTTTCGTGTTGTCTGTAGAAACAGAGTCATACCAGCCATGAAATCCCTCAAGGATAGCTTTTTTCTACACAGGATCATCAGGTTTTATTTTTTAAGTTGCGAAATCGGAAGCGGTTTGGAATACAACTTCAAGGATATTCGACTTCACTGTAGTTATATTTAAATAAAATACAGGGTCATCTTTGTTTCTCATATCTCATAGTCTTAATCAGCTGGTTTGTACGTGCTGATCCGTTGCTTGATATTTAATAACGTGTGTTGCTGGCCTTTGCAAGTATACAAAGTCATCGTAGTCCAATTCTTGGACACTGTAGTGTGCACGTTATTTGTTTCGTCCTCTTTGAGAACGAGCTACTTTAAACATATTTAGCCAATCGTGCATTGTGTAAACTACTATGTTCTTTTTTGCTGTTTCCATTGCACTGTGCAAGGGATCAACCTCCATGTATGAATGGCCCTTTTCCAAAAAAATATGTTCAACTTTTCTATTTGAGTGTATTGCACTACGTACAAAAACAGCGCCGCAATAAATTGATTTCGATTCTGTTCACTGCAAGTATCGGAGAATAAGCTAATCTATGTAATGTTAGGTGGAAGACTGGTTATCCAATTGAACAAAGCTGTACCAATTTCGCAACTTCCCCTTTGGAGATTAATATCGGACTATGCAAAACAGTAAGCTATATAAGCTATATTTGGAAGCTTCGTAAATTATCAAATTATAATGCATAGTTTATGGCTGTAGTACATTGGCGAAACATCGGACGATGGTATTTACAAGACGTTTTGCAGGTCAAAAGTTCACATATATATTTATCGTTGCTTTCTGACCCTTTTTTGTCTTGAACATTCCTTGCATTTGCCTCATTTCTACGGCAAATGTGGGCATTATGTTCCTCTGCTAAATCCTCAGGCTGTGCTCTCTTCAAGTTCTCGCAAATTAAACACTGATGTTTCGCGGTTTGAAAAAAGGCTAGATTATAATCTTTGCAAAATATGCGCCTGTAAGTGATTTTGGATGCATATGATACACCTTCTTCTTTGCATACATTTTACTTATGGTTAAGTTGGGAGCTAAGTATTGTCTTTTGGTCGATTTCCTACAGTAACGTGATTCCATGATAGGAAAGCTTTAATATAGTTTTCATATAGTTTTTCATCTTGGCAATCATTTCCGGGCTGGTTTTATTTACATGTACCTTGCCTTGCACCCTCGTTTATTGTTAGTAGCATAACATTATTAGCACCTGGCACAGCACTGTCGACTAATCCGTGGCTAATTCATAATGTACGTAAAAGATACTTTTGCGTACACGAATTTTTATCCCGTCCTTTAGAAAGTGATAAATTCGGCTATTCTTTTTTGGAACTCCTGTCGAATTCGTCTACACTTCGGAGATACATTGTCCACAAACGAAAGAATTAAATCTTTCTGGCGATCATATTCTATTTTCCAGTACTCAGAACACAAATGGATTCTCATTTCATCACTGAAATTAATAGATAACTTGTATTTACTCAAAGTGCGGTCAATATTCCTGTGCCTTTTTGCTGCTTAAACTCCGTTACTTGTTTTGTAGGGCAAATCAAAACGTTTCCTCATTTTATTTATATATTTTTCCAAGTACTTGGCTTAGCTGTATTCCAACGACTTCTCTTCTTTGGAGGTTTTTCTTCATGTTCTGGTTTATCAGGAATATCTTTTTCACATTCTGCTGTATCTGAAGACTTCCCGGATTCGCTCTGAATGTAATTCTCTGAACTGTAAGAGAAATCATGCTGACTATCCATTTGATCGATTTCCACTGAATCCAAGCCGGAAGACGCATTATAGTATAGTACGAAGAGGGGTTTGTATGACTTAATCCTGCAAATTAGCCAATTATGAATCTCAGCTTAATTTGCTTGTGGTAAAACTAATAAATGCAGTTAAACTAATGAAAATTAGTTAACCAATATTTCTGGTATTCGCAGATAGTAATTAGCAATGAAAAGAAGCAAACCAAATTGAGCACTTCGTTGTTAGTAGATAAAACCGCACAGGATCGATTTTGTACAATAACATAACCTTTAAATGTTCCAAATAGGTTTCAAAAAACGATTACAGCAGACAGAACGTAAGCATATTTACCTATCACCGTTGTTTGTTTGTAGGTACATGCTTTGTAGGTACATTTCCACTAAAATTTTACCCCCTGATGTCATTTTCAACCGAATTAAATACAAAAATAAGCACCAACAACGACGACCGCGCTCTCTGATCTTACAGAACTAACAAGTTATATTTATCTGCTGTCTTCAATAGGTAAAATTGCCCGTGTCGATTTAGTCGGTTTTAGTTGTAGGGTACCAGACTAGAAGCATCGACTTATCCAGTACTTAGTCACATAATCTCATTTTTGTCAAATTTTGACTGGGTGACCTTTTGCAGTAAGCCCACGATTTATTCTTATATTATCTTTTTTATTGTAAATTCATAGTTAATCTTATAAGTGAATAGGTGTTAATTCGAAAATGATGTGTAACATATAGAGAGATTAGAAAAAAATTCCTATGAATTGCGGGTGAATGGGCATTTCTGCTGTCAGGAATTAAACTTTATCAACACCCGTATTTGACAGAACTGTAAGTGAATACACACTAACTCTATTCTCAACCTATCTCATTGGTCAGGAATTATTATATCAAATCTTCTATATATGTTACACGTTTGATGGTTGACATATGCGATATGTTTTTAATTGAATTGAAATAATTCCTAAACTAGATCTAATTTAACGATTCCCTTCTACAAGAACAACAAATGAATGGTACCTAATTAATTTAGTGTTATGTATTTTTTGAAGGAGTCAACCCCTTTTTCAAATCAAGATGAGCCATTATGTTACCAATGAAGCGAGGGACTTTTCTGAAACTCAAATTATGCAACAGATGTCGACTCCTGCACGTCTGAATAAATGGCATATAAATAACATAACTCGATCACAAGAAAAAGCACAAGTAATAAAACAGCAAACACTGCATACTCTACGAACAAAATAAATATAAACAATTATCAAATGTACAGGCAAATAAGATGCAGTGATTAATCAAATACATTCAACATACGAGACACATACACAAAATAATAACAATGGATTTACAGAATTTAGAAAATCACGAAGAGCTAAATCTAAAAAGTTGGCACTGCTACAAAATCAAAGGATAAGACGATAGCATGTGGGTTACCGACAAAAAAGGCATGGTTTCACTTATCTTGGATAAATAAATCTTGATGTCACGAATGAATATCTAACGACATTTCTAAATGATGAAGTTTAATAGAAATGATTTTGTGCGCGAAAAAATGAAAAATGTCAACAAAACATCCTAATAGGGGATTCTACCAGGATCAGAGGTTGGGGTACTTACAGCTACAATAGAAAGTCACCTATATAATAATTAATGTATATTTGCCTAACGTAAACCATTCTATTTGCCTGAACTCTCCCGCTCGACTCCCTGCTAATTATCTCTCCTGGTCCTGTTGAGATTTGTAATTAATATCTATCTCGTATAATCCATTCACTATCTATATTCCAAACGCGACATTATCTATCCTACAAAATTTTGAATCGTGGGAAATTATTTTGTATCGAGAACAAGGAGAAACTTTTTCCAAAAAAAATTAAATCGCCACCTGGAGCAACATTACCAATCGTAAAACTAATTAATCAAAACGTACATGGAGTGGAAAATAAAATAAATAAAGTGCATGTTGTAATAAGTAATACTAATGCACATATTTTTAATGATTGAACATAGGCTCACGGAGGAACACATATCTATTCTGAAGCTGGTAGCATCAAATATCTTTCACATGGGAAAGAAATTATTTAATTGACTACCAGATCTGCCACAAACTTTAAATGTTTTGAAAGAGGAATTCCTCAAATTTTGTATGAATGTGCCCCCTATTAGATGGGTGAGTATTATGAATTTCTTAGTCATGCCTAAATACGTTACTGACGATACTAATCTGCAAACGCGCTGGCTTTGCGTAAGACTGGATAATTATGTAGTGTTCAAACTCTTAATTAAGTCTTTATTTTATACTTTATTTATTAATTATAATTTTAGGACTTGAACATGTATGTATAAAGTAATTAAAAAATTTAAATAGTGTTCTTTTTATGTACTCCAATAAATTCTATTATATTCTATTCTACTACAGAAATATCGAGAAACGAGTCTCATTTTATCTCGCGAAAATCACATAGAATTTCACTGGCATAGGCCAATTACGGAAAACAATTACGACCAATTACGCAAATGAAGATTGGATGCCTATTTATGAATCTTCAAACGCAAACTAGGCTTATGAAATATTAATGAACAAAATTTTGAAAAATTTCTATATGTTTTCCTCTAGTACGGCATAAGAAATTTAAACCAGAAGGAGATTGTTGGATAGCACCCGAAATAAACGCTTTAAGGGAACAGGTAGCTTTCACAGGCGAAATGTCTCTAAAATACACACATTTCAGAAGCATATATTCCGACCTAAATAAATCATATCAGAAGAAACTTGAATTAACTTAAAAACAATATTACGATTATCTTATACTATGTGCACGCAATAAACAACAAGCCATGTGGAGTGTAGTTGCAAGAAAAACAAACACTTGAAAAGATGTAAAGTGTAAGATGCGCTGACACTTACACTTACCCATTAAACTAAGTAATAAAATATTAGATACAGTAGAAGAAAAATATCTAAAAAATGTTAGTGTTCAGGCAAAAGCTTTATACATGGCACCTGCACTGCATAAGGAGTTTGTAGATATTATTTCAAAATTAAAAAACATTAAGAGCACCCATATTGATGGGCTTTCGGCATATCTAACAAAAATGATTAGGGATTATATTGATCGCCATCTTTAGTCGTTTTATAAATTAATCGTTTGAGAAAAGTATGTTTCCTTCCATTTTAAAAGAACCTCTGTGGAACCACTGCCAAAGAAAAGGTGACCTAAAGTAATTACGTAAGTACCGTCCCATACCGCTCTCTCCGATTCTTTCAAAAGTATATGAAAGCGCTACAGATAAAAGGTAGGTAGACTTTTTGAATGGCGAAGCTATGCTGTCGAAAACGCAACATTTAGTCATTCAAAAAACAAAAACACGACTTAATACGATTTCATTGGGTACACTATGTTAGAGCTAGATAAGAGAAAAATTGTAACGGGTCTTTTTGATGACTTAAGCAAAGCTACACGCGATATAAGTGTGAGAGAAGATAAATTTGCAGCACTGTGAGAATTTTTGTCATATGTGTCAGCAATTGCAGAAATGGATACAGTTTTTCAGAATATGTTAACAATTGACAATTGACGAGAAACTTCAAGCATTCACAGTCAAGTGTGGTTTTCGCCAATATATCCCAAGCAAACCTAACAAGTATGGCATAAAAATATTGGCCCCATGCGACGGTAAGCTATATCATACTGCTAATCGTGAAGTGCATCTTGAGCGTCAACCTGAGGGACGGTTTATTGTGAATAGTTCCCCAGGCTCCATAGTTCAGCGGTTTTTTGACCCTATCAAGAATTCGGACAGGAACGTGACTTTGGATAATTGGTTCATGAGCTTTTCGTTGATTGATGACATGTCAGAGAACTTTGGATTAACTGTTGTGGGAACCCTTAGGAAAACTAAAAGGGAATTGGCCCCAGAATTGACAAATAGTCGTCGTCCCGTGAAATCAAGTGTATTTGCCTTCAAAGAAGAATGTAGTCTGCTGTTATACTGTCCTAAAAAGGATAAGGTCGTATTGCTAGGATCAAGTATGCGTAAAGATGACAGTATTGACGTATCGGCAGGAGATGCACATAAGCCTGATATTCTGACAATGTACAAGAAAACAAAAGGAGGCGTTGATATGGTTGACAAACTTTGTGCTACTTATCATTTTACAAGGTTAACAAGAAGATGGCCTATTATTTTTTACGCTTAGCTAAATTAGCTGGAATTAATTCACAGAATATGTATAGTGCAAATAACACGGAAGTACGAAAATTTTACGCTTCCATTTCCTACAAGACCTAGGATCTTCCTTACTACAGAAACACTTACATCGTAGATGTGAAGTTATTGCTTTGCCCACATCTCTGAGAAAATGGATTCAGGAAATCTGTGGCATTCAGGAACACGCCAACAACAAACTTCATACAACTTTTCCGCAAAAAGGTCGATGTGTATATTGTGACAGGAAGAAAACCGATCATCAAGATAGTATTGCAAACAATGTCACAAGTTTATGTGTGCAAGGAATGCACTTCATGGACATGACATTATCTAGATAAGACTTGTTACTATTTGGTTTCTCAATAAAAACATATTAGAATCAGTTTTTCTTATTTTAATCATGTGCGGATACTCAGTCCGCGCGCGTCCTATAATGTTACGAGACTGAGCGCGCCTTAATGAAGGCTTACATTTATATAATTTCTACGAATGATATATTATGCTGCATGCTTCGGGTACTAAATCAAATTACCTGGGGCATTCACCAAAAATAATTTCTATTAATTACCCTGATTAATTTTATAAATGAAAGCGAAAAAATAAATAAATAATTAAAAGTCTTCCAAATTACACAAATTTAAAATAAAATAATAATGTCACTGTTAAATTTTGCTATTACCTGTGTTGTATAGGGCATGTAGATGGTAATTAGGTGATATATTCTACTGCTATACCAGCTTTAAAAGTACTTTAACACCTTGGTCGCTTATGATTGATTACTCCCTCTAAGTTATCTCCGTATTTACTCTTTAAATTACGCACTTTGAATTATCCGTGAGACGTTTGTTTCATATTTTTTCTTTCAAATGAACACTATTTGTGATTGACAAACAAATACATCCACCTAGTAGACACTGTATTTTATTAATAACAATAGTCACCCTCCAGTTGTTTACATGTTAAGTCAAGAAAATAAAAGTGTCAAAGTAAATTAAGAAAAATATATAATGCAACAAATTTAGGTACTTTACATACACGAGGTAAATCAATTCAGGAAATAGCCAATCCAATAGAGGGCTGCCGTTAAAATTTCGGGATAAAAGAAGACAAAAATTTCTAGAAATAAAATAATACTTTATTGCTCTTGAAGATATTCCTCTTTAAACTTTGTACAATTTTCATGCGAATAAGCAAATCTTCAAAGCCTCTTTTCCACTCAGAAAATGGTACACTTCAAATCTCATTTTGAAACGCTTCTAGTGCATCTTCTGGAGATAAAAATCGTTTGCCACGTAGTCAATTTTTTATTTTTGTGAAAGTAAAGAAGTCGTTAGAACTTAAATCAGGACCATATGGAGGATGAGAGAACAATTCTACATTTTGACTGCTCAAATACTTTACTGTTTGTTGCGCAATATGGGAACTGGCATTGTCATGGTGTAGAATGATGCGGCGCGTCATATTTGTTTATCGGAATTTAGTGATAAGTTGTAGTAAACATATGGATGTATATCATTCTGCACTAACAGTTCTACGATCTTCAAGTAGAATAGTACGGCATGTCCAGTTTTTGAGACCAAAGAAGCTACCATTTTCTTAGAAACACTGCGGCAGTGAGTGAATTTTGTGGATTTGATTTCATCTTCAAAAATCCAAACACTTGACTGCTGTTTCGTTTCTGGTTCATAAACATAGATCCAACTTTTGTCACCACTAGTAATGTTGTAGATCAAATTTGATCTCCCTGAGTCGACTCGTTTAAGAATTTCTTTACACCAGTTCACACGAGCCTGTTTCTGAGCTTTACTTGAATTAAGAGGGAACCAATGCGAACAAATTTTTTCAACACCTAAGTGATGTAAAATTTCATTCATTTGTTTAATACCCAAGCCTAAGTGTGACTCAATTTCTCTATACGTAACGTGACGATCTGATATTATCATATTTCGTACCGCATCAAAGTTTTGAGTAGTTTTTGATGTCATTGGTCAACCTTCACGAAAATCATCAGTAATATAACTGTAGCCAAATTTAAACTCTTGGTACCATCAAATGGCAGTTATCCTTGAAGGTGCCTGTTCACCAAAGGTAATTTTCAAATCTTTGGGGTACTTACTTTTTTTAAACGAAAAGTAAATAAAATCATTGCTCGAAAATGTTCTCTGTTTAAATTATTATTGAATTTTGAATATTTGTAGTAACGAAACAGTTTTATATATTTAGAATCGGTCACTTATGTTTGACAACCTACAGTCAAGCTTTATGACGCTTTATAGGTTAATAATCGCTTAAGTACAGTGTTGCTACATCCAGAAATTTTAACAGCATCCTCGTAATCATCAGTTAACTTCAAAATATAATATCCGATAAAATTGCTAATTCACTGGAATCAATGGCAAATTAATCAAATAATAAATCACAATAAAGTCATCCACAGAAAAAATAAGATATATTTATTTTCATATTATTGTAATAATTATTTTTAATTCTTCTACTTCAGGTTCCAGTACCTACCTCGTAAGACGTATAAATGTTTCACCATTATCTTAGATAAATGTTTTATTTATTTTAACTAAACTAACTTGTTGCATAATCTTCTAAATTTATTTATGTAAAGAAAAATCTATTTTATCATTTAATTATTGACGATTTTATTTGGTATTCTTTATAGTTTAATTTATCAGCTCGTCATTTTA
>WYDF02018750.1:0-13290 GCA_009867245.2 Adranes taylori
AATTTGTCATCTGGATCTTTGACTTCAACATGCATACCAATACCTGGAGATGAAGGCATGAAACCACCGCTTCTAGGGTCGTATAATTCAACCTTGTAGTTGACTGTAATATAAAAACACTAACAAATAGAAAAAGTTGCTTAAAAATGTGAAAATACAGAATACCTAATACGCTAGTTTCATCTGGTATTTCTTCAATAAAACATTTTCTCTCTGTTTCAGCGATATGAAAATATAGTCCATTTGATAATGAAATAAATACGTTAAAAAGAAATAATACCAAAATTAATTTTAACATTTTCCAATTTTAATTATGGGACACGTCACATTGATTGAAAATTCTGATTCTAATTTTATTTTCGTTGATTTCTATGACAGTAAATTCACAAAACTTACTTAAGAACATCAGAAAGGATGTACCAATGTAATGTTTTGCTGACAGACTGGGGTTACCGCAGCAATATTAAAATTTTTAGTTTTCAAATAATTATTTTAATTATTACAATTACCTTTCACACTGCTGGTTTTACTCTAAACTTCTTAAATTTTGTCATGTTATTTAAGTATGCTGTATGGGATCAACATAATATAGAAATAAACAACCGTACAAGAGGTAATTTTTATTTTTTTTGCTATGTAGTATACATCTCCAAAAATCTGGACTTTATAACCTTTCAAAAGACAACTTTAACACAAAATATGCAAACCTCATATACGAAATATCATTTGCATACCATGCAGTTGAAGGGTAGTATATAAACTACACTATAGTAATGCAGTGTACACTGTAGTAGTGTACACTACACTAGTGTATAAACTATCTATCGATGTCGAGTAATTATTAGGTGACCATACACACGTTCTATCCTCTGTTTGAGAAAGAATTGATCGAATTCACAGATCATTCATTACATCGATGCGATTCATTTCAAGCGATGCGACTAGGTGTCAAAGGAAAAGTTGTATGTGGTATATAGACTCATAGTGTCAATTGACTTGTCATGTTACAAATCTATTCCGTTACTTTCACGGCACGGCTATATCACCACTAATGCAAGCAATTAGTTACTTGTTTTCAAATGCGCCATTCTTTCTCGAAGGAAATAACTTGTCTGTATGGCTAGCTAACAATATTGAAGAGTACCAAATTTAAACACCTAGGATGTTAAACTCGTTATATTTATTTTGTTACCACAGACTTATTCTAATTCGTTTCAACCTATTTTCCATCGAAATTTCATGACGTAATGTTTAACTTTTTTCTACATATATTGATTTTATTTCGATAGTTGGTGCTTATAGGAAGATATTTGGCTTTATGTTTGTAGATTGCGTGGTGGATTGGTGCTACGAAGTACGTGATTCTTGTCCCCTTTCTTGTAGCGTCTTAACATTTTTTTCCACTTCTTGTCGCTCGATTTCGTCAATAATTAATAATCGACCCAATAATAAAACCATAAATTTTTTTTATGAATTCTTAAAATGCTCATAAAAGCACGAAAAGCATGAATTATGATACTATCGCTAGATGTCAGAATTCTATAGAAGCAAAAGACTTCTTCTTCTTCATAAATAATTCTTTGGGCTTGAAAACTAGTCCTTAAACGTTACTGAACTTAAAATCTAGCGCCCGGCACTTCCGCAACCGTTAACTCCAACTTCAGTCTGGATATAAAAAGTATTTTACAAAAAAATTATAGGAGAGTAAAATTGAACACAGTAGTAGTAATATAAAATTGAATGAAACTATTTGCCCAGAGTATATAGCGTATTTACTCGTCATATATCCTAATGTAAAGATTGATCGAAAGGACGTTAAATTTATTATAAATAATACATAAATCTTTATAAATATTTTGTAGTAGTTTTTAGGTATATCAATGCTGCCTAGTTATTGGATTAGAGTGAAAAAATTAAAGGCGTAATTTATAACTTAAAATGGCTTGAATAGAGATAAGTGGAAATAATGTGACAAATGTTCTTTGTCGAAGAAGATAATAGTTCTTCTAAACAAACAGAGGGTTTAAAATTCTTTTCTAGCAGAACTGTTTCTAAATTTTTAATATTAATATGGTTGAGATTACATCCGAAGAAAATATGATTTATAGTGCCAACCTCTCTACATTCACACAAAAGGATCCGATTTGCAGCCTTGCGAATCAAATAACATAAAGTACTCCAACCATATGTGCAGCCGTCTTATAACGTTTTCCATTCGACGGGACTAGGGTACACTGAGTTCAGTAGTACTGTAATATCAAGCTGTAAGAGCTCATGAATAGTGCAGTAGTTCTTTATCAAATGGAACACGATTAGTGTCTAAAATGTCGATCATAACCTTGCATGAAATATTTGTTATTATGGTCACAAGTACTTTTAATGCTTCTAGAAATACAACGCAGGAATATTTCCTAAAGAAAATAATGTGATAAACATTTAAATCAGTATTACTATTGATGATAGATGACGCCATGTTTCTATACTGACACGGAAGTCTGTCCATGGTGTAAAAAGTTGCACCCTGTGCCAGCAGATCTGCACTAAATGACTGAATGAAATTCATTGACCTAACCCAGTGTATGTGGAACATGTCGAAGGAAACAACGTACCTATTTCAGTTCGCACTAGTTCGGTCGATTGGAAAACGCTATTATTCAATGTTGAAATAATAGTTTCAATCCGATTTGATAATTGAAATAACTTCCTTCAACTAGCTGAAACGTAATGACATCATACAGATTATAGTAATGTCAAAACTTTGATTCAATATGACGATTGCGATCGAAGTTTGAATTAGAATAACCCAACAGACTATGTACAAATTTTAGCCTAAAATTTAAAAACACCAAAAAAATTTTATAAGACCAGCGATGATAAAAATAATCGGCTCAAAAATCAAGGATATGTCTTTGGAGTAACTTATTATCAGTTGCGTTATGGTATATAAATTTTGTAAAATATTGGTAGAATATGTACTGATTATTTGCTGTTTTATTTTTATATTTTTAAAGAAACAACTATTAAAAAAGTAACTCGATTTAAATAACAGACAACATTGTGCACGCAAAGAAATAATAACAATGGTTACACCAGCGTCAAACTTTTCAAACGAACGCAAAAGTGTAACACTATTGTTACACCGATGTAACAACCGAACAGACCTAATTTGACTTCATATATCTCATAACTGTTTCACATAACAAAATGGCTGATCTGCTGATAATGGCGATATAGTTTTATATTGATTGACTGTGTTGTTGTAGTGCCGTTTTAATAAATATACGTGCGTTAATTTGGTACGCTTATCAGTAAAAAATTAACAAACAAATAGAGTCGTAGAAAATGGGTTCTTCAAGGCATAGAGATCGTAGTAGAGACCGTGATAGAGATAGGGATAGGGATAGATATCGGGATCGCGATAGAGACAGACGGGATAGAGATAAGAGGCGTAGATCACGTTCACGTTCAAGAGATAGGGATCGTGATCGAAGAGATCGTCATAGAGATAGAGATCGTGACAGAGATCGCGATAGTGATCGTGATCGCAGAGATCGTGATCGACGCAGTAGAAGCAAAAGCAATGAGCGCCGAAAAAGTGAGGAAATGGAACCACCACAACCGGACGGCGAGAAAATTTTAGCAGAGACTTTAGCAACTATTGCTGCTAGTAGAAATTTCGCATCATTAATTGCCCCTAAACTGGATGACGCAGGTGAATCTTATATATGTTTTATAATTTAATGAATTTAATGTTGATAGTTGTATAGTATATTATATATGAGTCTTTTGTGTAGTTCTCATGTACTTCATTTATATATGTATAAAACAAAACAATTATTGCGAAGTTACAGCATGCCAAATGCACTGAAATCCATGGGATGAAATTAATTAATTTATTCTGGTGCCGTAATGAAATTTATCTTACCTTTCGGTCTAGTTGCTACTATTATCTACTTTTTCAGTAAACTTCTGTTGAAGTGATTTTTATTGGCAACTTTTTACACAAATACGATATCAATTACAATTAACGTATTGAAATTGTTATTCCCTTGAATACCACCTTTCCAGCATGTCGTATTTTTTTTTCTCATTCCTATATGTCTGCTACTTTTTCTCATTTCTTATTTTCGTGTCCCGCTTGCCGTTTAGTACTCTTTGTATACTCTATAAGCCGATTTCTAATGGTTATACAGCTGTAGTTTCCGATTTCTGTTTTATCATATCTCTTGTATAAACCTCTCTTTGCATCTATATTGAAAGTTACCTTCATCCTATTCATACCTCGTCATGCCTCTCGTTATAGTCTTACTTTTGGTCCCGCACATTTTGCCCCGACTAGGTCTTGCGGTCCAGTTGCTTTTTCCGTCGTCATTTTACTGTTGGCTTCCATCACCTCTGACGTTTTTATTTTATCATTTTCACTTCCTCAGTTCATTCCACCTTCTCTTATTTCTGCTATTTCCTTCGTATTCTTTTTCCATTCACTTATCTATCCTCTCCATCCTCTTATTTAAATACTCTATTGCTTTCGATATAACCAGTCATCTTTTCCATACATAAGTCTTTCCCAATGTTTATTACAGCACGCCTTCCCATCCATGCGCTTTCAGCTCTTGTTTCTGTAAATCTAGTACCGATTATTATTTTCATTAATTTAGATGAGGCTGCGCGAAAGAAGAGATCGAGATGGGGTGGAACAGAACATGAGAAAATATTCATACCAGGACTACCCACGATTTTGCCTGCTAATCTTAATCCAGATCAAGAGCAGGCTTATTTATGTAAGTATTATTTATAATAAATTTAGTTTGTATTTTGCCTTTTTATACATTGATATATTATGCTCTGTTGGAGACATGTTTTAAATATTATGTTTTTAAAACCCTTATTTACAGCATTATTTTCTTTCGGTCATAAATACAGAAAGTTCATATATAAATTCTTAATGTTATGATTTTAAGTGTTATATACATCATATAAGATTTTAGCATAAAACATAAAATGACGTGTCTGTTTATATATTTTGTGTGGACATAATATGTTCTCATGTTACATTATGTTTAATCGAAGCGTGTACACTGTTCTGATGTGCTATATTTTGATTTGTTATTGTAATGAGATATCTACGCGTGTTATGATGCACCAATTGCACATCTAGACTATCATGTGTCGTGAAGAGTAATTTTTCAATAATAAACTTAGTACTAATAAATAACATTATGCTTACATGTTGTGCTAGATTAAAGATTGCTTTTTTATAATTTCTAATGAACGAGATGCTAAAAATTGTTTCCTAAATGCCAAAAGTTTCTACATTTCAGTGTGGAAAATGTAAAACATGATTCAGAAGTCCCCAGTATGCAATCTTTTAAATGACAAACAGTTTGAATGCCATTTCAATCCTGATGAACTACCTCCCTGAAATTGTTTCCTGAATGTCAGTACACAATTGTGAGCAACTTCTGTGCTCAGAAGTACAAAGATCTAATGGCAGCAACATTTTGGTGTTCATCGACTTGAAATCTACAAAGGCGAATATTTTTATCTGTAAAATTGCTACTGTTGGTATAGTCTGTAAATGTTTACCTACAGACCCGAGTGTAACATTTTTAAAGGGTAGATAGAGGTGGAGGTGTGTTTAGTATTGATGGTTGTTCTGTAGTAGTCACGCTGAAATTTGTTAACGTGACGAATACAGAACTTCTTATAATTTCTTATGGTTTTAGGTTTTTATGTTTTTTTATAATTTCATCATCTTAGTCAACAAAAGAAGCATTCCCCAACGTTAATTTCTAATTCTATATCAGTTATCTCTTGCAGTAGACATGTCACAATGGGCTATTGACTTTCTGTACTATGAAAGCTTTTTAATATTGTCGGTCTTACCATCGTTTCTGCTGAAACCTTTTTTTGCTGCTCTTGCTGCTTTCTTTTGAACATCACCTAAATTTTCATACATAATTCGTTTAAGGGCTGTGACCTGAATACAAGTGGACCTAATTATAGATTAATTTATTTTTATAAAACGAAATGTGCATGACATTTTATACCTAAGTTTAGCTTACTCTTTTACTCTTTACTTACAATGTTCCTACTAAGTGGCGCAAAAGTTATCGCTCTATCGGAAGATGGTCTCATTTTTGCAAATGGCGTCTTATGTGGTCGGGAGTTTGACATTTGTGAAGTAAACAGAAGCAGATTACACGAAGACAAACCATATATCGCTCCAGTCCTCAAAAACGCGCAATAATTGTGACCGTGTGACCAAAACGCTGATCGTGTGTCACCAACTGAGCAAACACTGCGGCGTCTAGCCGCTCGACTCGAAGGGACTGGGTCAACACGGGACAGATGCATACGTGGCCGGCCATTGAGCCGGTGTTTAGTCCATAATATCACTGCAGTGTCTATATATGTCCAAGAGGAATTTTGGTGAAAGACTTGAAGATGTTCCCACACAAAGTCCTAAGCAGTGCATCAGCTACTACCTACAGACCGCCAATCGCGAGTGAATTTCAGTAATGTTCGCCTAAACCTCGACCGCGATGAGGATGATTTTCCATTGAAAAGTATCGTGAGCGACGAGGCGCATTTCTACCTATGCGAATATCCAAAATTATCGCTTCTGGGGCACTGAAAATCCTAGTGGAATGCACACGGAGCCATTACATAATCTCAAAGTCACTGTTTGGTGCGGGGTTTACGGAGGAAAGCTGATTGGTCTATATTTTTCAAGGATGAAGTCGGCAACACTTACTGTGACTGGTGAGCGCTACATAACCATAATCAACGACTTCTTGCTGCCGCAAATTGAGGAATTGGGTTTGGAGAACATGTGGTTCCGACAGGGCGGTGCAACCGCACACACAGCACGAGCTACAGTGGTCATTCTTCGGCAATCATTTCCCGGCCGCTTAATCTCTTGTTTTGGCGATTTGCACTTCCCCGCAAGTTAGGCTATTTTGACCGTTTCAGGATTCTTCCTTTGGAGTTTTTTTGAAGTCCTGCCGGTCCTAATGGAGAACATTGACTAGAAGTGGAGAATTTATCGGCAGAAAATTCGACAAAAGTAATGGAAAATACTGTGAAACGAGCCCGAATGTGCATCAATTCTGGCAGCGGCCACTTGACCGATATTATCTTTGCGACTTAATGTAACAAAATTTAAACATCTAAATAAACATAATCAATAAACAGAACCAATTTTTTATTTACAAACAAAGTTACTGCCTTAGAAAGTGGAGTGAGGACTTTTGCGCCATCTTGTATTTAATATCTAGTTATTTTTGTTAGATTGCGGTAAATCAACATAAATACGTAAAAATAAAATTATAACAATAATAAAATAATTGTTGAACATTAAACCATATCACGTCTTTTCAGGCAAATATTTAAACATTTCTTTGATTCTAGTATCACATTCATTTATTATGTCTTGTTTTTTACTCATAGATTTCACATTCTACTTATTACGTACTCTGTTGATTTAGTTTTTGCTTATAATTTTTATATTTAAATAACTTATAGTTTCTAGTTTTATGGTACTAGATTATACTTTGTATTTCAAGTAAGCAAATTTTAATGAAATATCCATATAGCGATTAACTATCGCGATTAAACTATTGCCATTATTTGAAGTAACATATTTTGTTTAATATATTTTGTAGTTTCAATTTTTGGTTGGTGTCAAATAGTTCTTCAATTGTGTTTGTACGATTTTCAATTTTGTACAGATCACGAACGTTTTTAATGGTTTCGTTGTTGTGAGAATAATTGCACTCGGATTTGATCTCTAATTGTAAACATATAACTGAAAAGTTTATGTAAATTTAATCTCGAAAAGCAAATAGAGAGTGTATCTAAATTATTGTATTACGAGTACTAAGTGATATGTGATGACTATAAGTATTTCATTAAGATTTTACAGGTTAATGTAATTACATGGTTAATAACTTATTTTGATTAACATCTTTTGTTTTCGCTAGCATTTTTTTAAAAGTCTGTATAACGCTGGAAAGGCGGCTTTTTCTTATCTTATTATATATGCATACATTAGGCTTTAAGGAATAGTGACTTCGTTGAATAAGCTGTCAAGACGAGGAAGAACATATTTCATTAAATATTTTAATGTATTTTTGTTTTAGCTCATAATTCTTGTGAATAATGTGCCTCATAATTGTTTTGACAATGTGCATATTAACAAACACCATTCAAAATGTTTTGAAGTTGTTCAGAATATTTTATAAAGTAGTTATTAAATGTCTTCCTAGATATTTATCATTTCTATTTGTGATTTATTCGAAGATAAATTAGTAGTGATTTATCTATTCTTTTGATATGCATTGTGCTTTCACCTTTTATAAAATTGTAATACAAATTATCTATATTCTAAATTTTGAAGGAAAAGAATTGATGTATAGGTCAAGTCAGCTGATTTTAGAAATTGAGTTTGATTGAACATCTGACAAGTATAAGATTCTATAAAGAGGGTTCTAGTTTTTGTATTTATGTTAATAATGAGAATCATAATTTTGGTGTAGTAGTAAAACCTATATTGGCTTAAATAAAAATTTACAAAAACGATTGCATCATTCTTCACTAATACATAAATACATCACACACGAAAACATATATTTGATTAGCCTGATATTTAATTTAATTGCATTTACCCAATAAATTGTAATTTAATTTTCAATGTCTACCAAAAATGTATGAATATCTTTAATATTATTTTTCCAACAAAAATAATCAATCTTTAAATTAAATTAAAGAAAGAAAACCTTTAACCCTCCTACGTTTCCTCTTCCTAGAAGGACTAAGGAATTTTCCCCTTTACTTTATTTCTCAGCCTTACTTTTCTCCTCAATAATTCTTTCCATTATCCTTATTCCTTTTATTCCTCCTCCCAAACATATTCTTTGCTATCCTTCTTTCTTCCTCACTCCGTTTATTCCCATACCCAACTCACCCAATATTCCCACCTTTCATCACGTCTTCCACATATCTTACATTTGATACTGTTATATTTCCTATTATATCTTACATTCTTTATTTCTTTCCATCTTTCTAGCATCTCAAGATTATTCACCCTCATTTCGACTTTATTTATAGCTTCGCCCACATCACACATTTTCTCGTACCATCTTTCCATCGACCATCCTATTCTTTCTTTCTCTCTTTTGCCGATATTCTTTCTTTTCTCATTATATCTACCCCTTCTTACCTCCTCCATAGCATTCAAATACACAAAATTTACCAATCTCATCTTCAATCTCACATGGGAGAAAGGTCACCATGACCTATCTCTCATATCTTACTAACCTCTTCATTCCTTTATTCCAACATTTATACCTCTCACATTCTTGTAAAACCATCTCACTCGGTCTTAACTTTTCTACTCCAATTATTCCCTCAATACTGCGTACATCACCCTTTCCACCTGCGCTCATTATTTTACCCCCCCCCCTCCTCCCCCCATACTTCTGCTTCATATAACATAATCCTTTGCACATAAACTTCCACTATTGTAATTCTCATTCTCACGGAATCCCGAAATTTCCTTTACCACACACATCTTAATCTCTATTGCCACTTTTGCTTTGTTTACTGCCAACTTTACATGTTCGTTGTAATTTAAGGTAAAACCTAAATACTTGTACATTTTCAATCACATTCTCTCCTAACTCAAACTTGTGCTTTTGCTGTTCCTCCCACCTCCCCTCTTACACACCATCACTTTCAGCTGTAACCCTCTTCTCCTTATACTTATTAACCATTTTAATCACTTCTTATCTCGTTTTCACCATACATACAAAATCATTCTAAAGACCACACCTTCTCTTTCGCAAGCAATACCCCTCCAGACTGCCAGTTTCGCAACACCTGTTCCAAATCTGACATGTAGATATTAAATAAGCTCTCACTCATTGAACATCCCTGTCTTACTCCCTTCTTTATTTCAAACCATTCAGGCACAATTTCCCACTCTTGCTCTTACTTTTGTCCCTTCCTACATTCCCCTTGCAATTCCAATTAGTCATACATTCCTATTATTTATCAATAATTTCTCTCTCACTATGTTATCAAATGCTGCTTGCAGATGTACAAACATCAATTATAATGTTTTTCCAGTACACAACTCTTGATTCATTATATAATTTATCATTACCAAATTATCCGTTGTGCGCCTACCCCTTATAAATTCACCATGCTTTTTTCACAACACCCTATTCTCATTCAAATATCTCACAATTCTTTTATTCATTCCAAACAACCTCTATGTTTCATTCATTAAATCCTCTTACTAACGCATCAATTCCTTTCTTATTCAAACATCCCCAAACTTCAATCGGGATCCGTTTTGAAGTTTTAACATACCCCATTGATCATGGTTTCTCCAGCCGGATCTCAAAAGCTTTTGGAAGCTTTTAGTATCTTTTGGAGTGTCCAAAAGATTTATTTGCATGACTCACATAAACATTCAGCACTATGTTTATGTGAGTTACGATGGAGTATTTGGCCATTACGATGGAATTTATCAGCGTCAAAATGCAAAAATAAATAAAAGCTTTTTGCGACAAGCGACAAATTGTTATGTCGCGTCGTAGAAAATTTTCTAATCTCGAGTGGATCTTGAACCACGAGGCTTATCTTACATTATCTAACCTCACCTCTCCGATGGAGTGAAGAATTTTTATGCTTATGAATTTTTAAATACGTGCCGAGAAAGAAGATAACCCTATTATCGTACTAGAAACACGCCACATTGAGAATTTTTTGACAATTTTGGAACGGAACGGAATGTTCACGGAAAGGAATGGTAATCAATGGAAACGATCGGTTAAATCACCAAGCGGTTTGATTCAAATATACGCGTGTCTAGTGATGAGGTTTGCGGTCAGTATTAAACGTAGTATTGATCTGATATCATGGACTGATCGAGTAGTTTATTCCATCTATTTTTTTTTTGCTATAATCAACAAATCTAACGAAGTAGAAAAGTATATTAGATTGCCGTAGTATACTTTTCTGCGAACTCACTGCTTCCCATTAAGGCAACAAGAGTTACTTTTCATGCCGTATAACTTTTTTTAATTTAATAATTACAATGTTTTTTCCATAATTTCTACGTAGCACATTTGTTGGTAGTATATGAAAAAAAAATCGTAGTATGTTATATTAGCATATTAATTTCACCAAACTGATGATATACATAAGGTAATTTATATATGTATTTATGGGTTATCTTACTTGCATTGTTATGTATAACAAAACAGACACATTCTTGTTGCGTAAGTATATGAAAAATAAAATTATAGAACAATTATATTAATGTATTTTCTTTTAGATGACTATTAAGTATAAAACTAACAAAAAACAGATAGCGAACCCGATCGTGTTTTACAGTTTATTAGAAATTAGAACGACCGACTTTCTACAATATGTTTAACTCTTCTATTTTCAAAAAAAAATACATGTTTAATTGAGCAAACTTATTTTTCTAACAGTCGGGCTTTTGCCCTTTTCTAACCCGTTTCATTACAGTGCAACTCCAAATCGAGGAAGTCAGTCGGAAGTTGCGTTCAGGAGATCTTGGAATTCCACCGAATCCGGAAGAAAGGTTAGATGGAAAATTTGACAGTCATAAGTAAACGGAAAAGTTCTGTCTATCAATCAATGCCAGCAACACTGCTCTTTGAAATCAAAACAATTACAGCGGTTTGGCAGCGATAAAATAGTTTCAATCTTTTTCTTATTATTATCCTTTAGTATTAATGTTGCATCTCCGAAAAGAGATTTTTGTTTAGAGTACGTATTTTATTTGTTTTTAACATAATTTTGTTTTCTTTCAATCTTAAATGAACTGATTGTAACAGCATTTCACTTCCATGTAACATTAAGCTATTTTTTTGTCAATATTTCTAAATATCAAAACGTACTCTAAATTAAAATCTATTTTAATATTTACTTTTTTCTATATTATTATGGCGCATCATCTTAACATTATGCATATATCTAGTTTCGCATTATAGCTGCATAGAAAACGCCACCAATAAAAGGTATGATGTGAAAATAACGTCAATGTTGTGAGGTTTTGAATTGAAACAGGCTTTACTGACTAACTAGATGTATATATTCTTAACAAGCAACAATATTAATTGATACGATCATTTTGTACTACTATGTTTTTATAATCATTTCACGTCATTCTAATATCATTTTCGGTAGATATTTTCGTTCTTACAGACATTAACTTAATGTTGTGTTGCCTACTTTACATTAAATTTTTCACACTCCTCGATTTGAATCTTTTTGTAACTTGTTACAACATAATATTTAAATCGCTTACATTACTCCTGCTTTCCATAAAAATTTTACGAAATATTCTTTACTGAGTGTCACATTAATTTTACTTCACAATTTACGTTAAATTCACTTGACACACCTTTAATATTTACTACTTCTTGTGCTGTTGTGTCGGCTGCTATATCTTCAGATTCTGCCGTTGAAAGTGTAAAACAGTTCTGTTTCTTTGAAAACCAAATCTCCGGATTTTCCTTGTACATAACAATGCCTCCACTGATACTTTTTCTATCTGTCTTATCCGTAGCCCAATTTGCATCACAATAACTTTCGTTTTTTTAATTCTTTCTTTTCATTTCTTTTAAATTCCAATTCCATATGTTTTGTCTCCTTCATATACCTTAGAACATGTTTTGCAGCTTTCAATGTTTGTTGAGTAGGACTATCTAGATATATACTCAATAATAAGACTCTAAAGGTAATATATGTCTTGTACAATCTGATAAATACATTCATTGTTATAGTATAGTTTCCTATTAGCTTCATGTATGTTTCATTTATTATTTTCTCTGAATTAAATTGGAACCCACTATCCATTGTTGTATATATACCTTTAATATATTCCATTTTAAATACATATATTCAAAACCTTTTCTATAAATTTTGTTTGTTAATTGTAACACTATTACATGTTCTGTTAACTGTCATTCCCAATAATTCCTTCACTTGTCCCATATCGTTATTTTGAAATTCCTTCTTTAAACAAGTTATCATTTGTTGGATATCATCTGCTTGTCCAGTGATTAATAAGTCGCCAACATACACTATCATCCTAATGTTATCGCTATAGTATAAACAACTCTTTTCATTCCTTGTTTTATAGCAAATTCGTTCATGGTGCTGTTCCGTACTTTAGGTGCTTCTTTTAGACTATATATCGCTTTGTTTAACTTCAATATCTTTGATTTCGAATTGAATCCTTCGGGT